>JAJEJO010002789.1:0-19401 GCA_020662805.1 Glaucomys volans
CCCAGTAATGAAAAGTTGACAATTTTCAGCAATCAAAAAATATTAAATATGAAAAGTAGCAGGAAGAGCTGGGCGCGGTGGCACACGCCTGTAATCCCAGCACTTGGGAGGCTGAGTCAGGAGGATTGCGAGTTCAAAGCCAGCTTCAGCAACTTAGTGAGGCTCTAAGCAACTCAGTGAGACCCTGTCTCTAAATAAAATACAAAATAGGGCTGGGGATGTGGCTCAGTGGTGGAGTGCCCCTGGGTTCAATCTCTGGTAACAAACAAACAAACAAACAAACAAAAGAAAAGTAGCAGGAAGACATGATCCTTAAGCAGAAGAAAATTAGTAAGGAGAAACAGACCCTGAAATGATAAAGGTGATGGAATCAGCAAAGAAGAACATTCTTTTCTTTCCTTTGGTTTTCCCCTCTGTTCTGGGACTGAACCCAGGGGTACTCTACCAGTGAGTCCTTTTTTATTCTTCATTTAAGTTACCTAGGCTGGCCTCAAACTTGTGATCCTCCTGCCTCAGCCTCCCCAGTAGATGGGACTACAGGCTTGCACCAACATGTCCAGTTCAAACAAGAACTTAATATAAATATATTCAGCATCCTTGGAGATTGAAAGGAAAATGTGAACACAATGAAGAAAGAGATGGTAAATATCAAAAGAATCAATTGGAACTTCTATAAATGAAAAATAAAGTATCTAAAATGAAAGAATTGGATGGAATTAAAAGCAGATCAGACATTACATAAGAAAAGTTGGTGAACTTGGACTGGGAATGTAGCTCAGTGGCAGAGTGTGTGGCATGCGCCAAGACCTGTATTCAATCCCTAGTACTGGGGAAAAAGGTTGGTGAACTTGAAAACATAGCAATAGGAACTATATAAAATGAGGCACTAAGGGGGAAAAGAGATTAAAAGATTTAACATAGTCTCAGTGATCGGTGGAACAATATGAAGTGGTTTAACATAGGTATGATTGCAGTACCTCAAAACAGTTGCAGATAAAATATACATGAAGAAATAATGAACGAAATTTTTCAAAAACTGATGAAAACAATAAACCCACAATCTAAGGAGTTCAACTAACTGCAAGTAAGAGAAACAATACACTTTATTTTATTTTTATTTTTTGCTGTGCTGGGGATTGAACCCAGGGCGTTGTTCTTGTGAGGCAAGCACTCTACCAACTGAGCTATATCCCCAGCCCTAACAATACACTTTATAATAAAATGGCTAAAAATAATTAAGAGAAAATCTTAAAAGCAGTCAGAGAACAAAAAGATGTATTATGTTCTGAAATGAAAATTATGCAAACCAAAAAAAGAATGGAGCAACATCCTTCAATTAACAAAGAGAAGCAAAATCAAGCCAGGATTCTATATTGCATAAAATAACTTTCTAAAATGAAAGGAAGTTCTCAGGGGTAGAACACGTGCCTGGCATGTAAAAGGTCCCAGTATCACAAGCACGTGTGCACTCGCACACACACCTAACCAAAAGGTAAAGAAATAAATGAAGGGAGAATAAATTTTGCAAAACAACAGACTGAGAATTTGTCCATAGGAAACCTGCACTAAAGAAATGTGAAAGGAGTTTCTTCAAACAGAAGGCAAACTCTGTATGGAAATTTATAGTGTACTAGATTTCTTAACCTTAGCCCTATTGACATTTGGAACTGGATGATTCTTTGCTGTGGGAGGCTGTTCTGGGCATGGTAGAATGTGTAAGTGCACCCAGGGCCTCACCCCACTAAATGCAAGTAGCAACCAACTGTATCCTCCCACCCAGGTTTTGATAACCAAAATATCTCCAGACATTGCCAAATGCCTCAAGGTGGACAAAATGTCTATTACCTTATCCTCTCCATCAACTCTCTCCATTGAGACTCACTGATAGACATAAGGGAATGAAAATGCCAGAAAATCATAGGTAAAGATAATCCTGAATTAAGATAACAACAGCAGTATGACTTGCAAATAGAATCTTAGTGTCTTCTGTTTCTTTGTGGTTAACTTAATTGCTAACTAGTTGCTTAAGAACTTATTTGTGGCTGGCACTGGGGCACACACCTGTAATCCCAGCTACTTGGGAGGCTGAGGTGGAAGGATCACAAGTTCAAGGTCAGTGTCAGTTATTTAGAAAGACCCTGACTCAAAATATAAAACAAAAAGAACTGGGTCTGGGTGCAGTGGCACATGCTTGTAATCCCAGCAACGTGGGAGGTTAAGTCAGAGATCACAAGTTTAAGTTCAGCCTTAGCAACTTAGTGAGGCCCTGTTTCAAAACAAAAAAGTACTGGAGATGTAGCTCAGTGGTAAAGTACCCCTGGGTTCAATCCCAGCACACACCCACACACAAAATTTTGTCTTGGGACTAAGGATATAGCTTAGTGATAGAATGCTTGCCTAGCATATGCAAAGCCCTGGGTTTGATCCTCAATATCATAAAAAAACAAAACTTACTTGTATGCATAAGGGGATGTAATTCACAACACAGGAATAAAAAATGAAGAATTTTAAAAATTAAAATTATAAATGCTCATTATAAAAATTTTTAGAAAATATATAAAATAGAGGACATTTATTATCCTGTCATCCAAATATAGTGATTGATTGTTAACTTTCTGTTCTATGTCCATCAAGTGATTCTTCTATACTGATTTGATTGTTATTATCACACACACCTTTATTAATATTAGATTAACAATAATTCCTTTGGCTAAAAAATGGTAGAGAGTAGATTAATATTCTACTAAGTACCACTCTGTTTTTCTAAACTCTTTTTCATTTTGGTAGATATTTAGGTGATTCCAAATTATTTTTACTTTTATTACAATGCTGCAATAATAATCTTTATGTAAAACTTTTTCCCATTTTCAGTTATTTTCCTAAGAGAGATTTTTATAAATGTCTTCTCTAGATTAGCCAACAGTTTCTGGAGGGCTGGAACTGTCTTAGTCAAGGCTGCATTGCCCCATATCAGCACAGGAAGTGTGTTTAGTAGGGACTTAGTCAATTGTTCAGTGACAAAAATGAACTGAAGTGTGGTATAACTGCATTCACACTAACCAAGTTCTGTGCACTACACATGTATTGGAAAACCTCTCTGGTAGCCAGCTTTGTTCATAAATTTCGACTAAATTCCAGATGTGTGTTTTTTTTTTTCTTTTTTTTAATGTGGTGCTGAGGATCCAACCCAGTGCTAAGCAAGTGCTCTACCACTGAGCTATAGACCAAGCCCTCCAGATATGTTTTTTTTAAATGTTTAGTTGTTGAATGGGCCTTTATTTTATTCATTTATTTACATATGGTGCTGAGATTCAAACCCAGTTCCTCACACATCTGAGGCAAGTGCTCTACCACTGAGCCACAATCCCAGCCCCAGATGTTTTTAAATTGCAAAGTGACCCTTACCTGCAGCAGAAGCAAAGGCAAATTTTCAGGTGTGTACTCTCTTCTTAGGCAGCTCTCTAGCTCCCTCTGCAGGACATCTGCCTGAATAACAAGGGGCTTTGGTTCGGCCACCTAAATCCAAAGAACTAGTTTTAATAACCCAAATTGAAGAATTATAAAATTTCAAATATTACCTAATTAGGCATCTCCAAGGGAACAGTGGTCTGCTCTTATTCAGCAGGAATCTTTGGTTGGGATGTTTTGTTCTAGAACACACTGTCAATAACATCAGCTGTTTGGAGCAAAATTAAACTTTCCTTGCTATGTTTCCAAGTTAGCAAAATCAAATTTATTGTTGTGTTGAAAGGTCCATCCTTGTTGTCCTCACCTGTAAGGTTTTCGTCAGTGCCAGTTCCCTTTCTCTTCTAAAGTAAGAGATGTCCTTCGGCATTTGGACAGAGCTGCAGAAAGATTTATACAACAGAGTTGTAATCATAGAGGCTGTAATAGCCCAGGTTATAGCTGGGCCTTGATTAATCTGCAACTCTTCACAACTGCTCATTTTCAAATAAGTACATGGGGGCACGAAAAGGCCACATTCTTGTGTCTTAGAATCTTTCTCTAGTAAACCTGAGATTTGCTAACGCTTTCCCCAGGACATTTTCTCTCTCCTTTCCCCACACAAACATGGTCTGTCCTACTTATAATTTGCCTCACTATTTCCTACTCCAGAGTCCAGGAAGAGACACATGGTGAGAACTTTTATTTCCTCTGCCTTTATTCTTCCAATAACCTTATCTCTGACAAGCACTGAGCTTTATCAAATCTCCCTCTTGCCATAGCTGATACATGGAACTGGTGTCTTGTAAAATTTTTTTAAGTGCTTTCTGTTTTTGTGTTCTTCCTGAATTATCTGAAGATGAAGATTACCTTAAATATCAAACAGGAAATACTCTAGGAATTATTGGAACCAAGCTTTCTGCCTCAGGAAGACTTCTGTTCTGTAGGAAAAGCAGGCCCAGCAGAAGCGCCTGCTGGCGCAGCCTGATTGCCCCGGTCAAGCCCAGCCATGACGAGTTGTTCCTACCAGGGATTCTCTTGCAAAGCAGCAGAAGCTGCAGGTCCAGGTAGTGGGTAGAGTCTGGTCAGGAAGAGCAAGGCTCCCCCTATTGGGCTTTAGATGCCCCCGAAGGCTTGGCAGCACTAACAGTAACCCTATGCAAATGCCACTTTCTCCAGACGGGATTTTGTATTGGCCAAGGAGCCACAGCAGATAGTTCAGGAACATACAAAAGCACCTAGAAATTGTAAGGGAGGTGGAGGCAGTGAAATTTAGGTTCATATTTTCATATGATCCTACTTATCCTCACAGATAAGTTGTTCCTTTGTTCATTTGTTTTTCTAGCATTGGGGATTCAACTCAAGTGTGCTCTACCACTGAGCTACATACCCAGCCTTTTTATTTATTATTTTTATTATTTCTTTTTAAATATTGAAACAGAATCTCACTAACTTGCTGAGGCTGACCTCAAACTTGCAATCCTCCTGCCTCCACCTCCCAACTTACTGGGATTTCAGGCGTGACCACCATGCCCAGTCCCACAGATAAGTTTTTAAACTTCATGGTAGTTGTACAGTTGCCAGCAAGAGGTCCTGTGAAAAGAACCAGGCTGACAGGAGATTCATCAACCACATGAACCTAAGCAACTCATTTAGACACTTCGTGTCAAATTTCTCCCTCTGATGCTGTGGGTGTGGCCTCCCTTAACTCCCTCCTCAAATCTTGGTTTTGATGGAAAAAGAAAGAGGCAAGCTCTAAAAGGACCTTGGAAGTAAATCTATTAACAAATCAAAGGTATGATTTGCACTTGGCTGCAGCCTCAAGGAGGTGGATAAGCAGTGGCTAACCAGAAAGGAGATCACCTACTAGAGAGGTGGTCAAGAAAACAATAGAAAGCTTCCCTGGCCTTCTTGTCTCCCACCTTTGGCCTGCTGGGAGATTGGGCAGGGTCCCAAGCTTGGCCACCTGACCCTCTCACTCAGAGGACATTCCTCTCGATTAACCTCAAAGAGCCTGGAATGACCTAAAAGCCTCTGGCGAACCTAAGTGACATGTACACTGACCCAAAAATAGAGATTCACACATTCATTCATTAAACACTGTCCACTTACCATACACCCATTCACTTATTCATCCAGCGAGCATGTAAGAAACACAACCATTGCAAATTCAGGGCTTATGGGATGAAGTGAGGAAAAGAATGGGGGGGGGGGGGGAATAGAGAAAAAGAAAGATGATTTTCAGTGCCCTGGGGAAGGAGAATGCTTATTGGGAGCGGATATTTCCATTTTCCCTGGACTCCAGAACATCGTACAGCACCTGGCAAACAGAAAGGTGCTCAGTATTGGTTGGAATGAAGTTAGATTCTTCCAATGGGTGCAATGCTGGGTGGTTTGGGGGAGTAGAGAAATGGGTATCCACAGTTTCCCATTGAAACTGGGGAGCTTTACTGCTGGTTCTGCTTCACTGAAACTCAGGACACAGGTTTGTGAGGAAACAGGTTTTACTGAAAACCACTGAGAAGGTACAAAAGACATTTTTCTTTCTCATCAAGGGTATAGAAAGCTTTTATAAGAGGAGAGGGGCATAGAGGGACTGAAGCCAGGGAACACACATCTGTAGATTTAGCTAGGCTGTGTCTAATTTCCTTGGTGACTGTCCTCAGCACAAGGGAAGCTTTTTGGTCTCTGCAGGAAGATATTGAGGTGTCTGTTTCACTGTCAATGTGCTCTAAAAGGGTTTTCTGAAAACCTTTCTTATCACAACACACTTGCCTAACACTCTTGACATATAAGTTGCAAAGATACAGACACTTTATTTTTGCGTGTGAAAAACTTGCTTTTTCTAGTTTTCAAAATGCTTTAATGTGCATTATGTCATTTGATCCTTACAACCAAATAAGGTAGGAAAGGTACGTATTTTTTTTGTACTTCATTTTTCAAGTAAAGAAATCAAAGTTGAGAGAAATTGTGACTTGTATGGGTCATAATCTTTCTATCTCCTCACACAACCACAATGACTTTAAAGACCCATCACAAAACACACTAAGTAATGGTTCTTCACAGAATCGTCTTTGGAATGAAGTACTAATTCACCTGCTTACTGCCTCTTCTGATCTCTTCTCCATGTCCCTCACCATCTGCCTTGTGCTTACTCCACCCAACATTTTTCATGTTGTTCCTTCTGATGAATTGTGACAGAAACAGGGGAATGTGAAGATCCTGGGGTCCACGAGACTCTTCACTTAGGGACTGATCTGGCTACCCTGTTTAAAAGAATTTGATGGCTATGGTTGGCAACATTGACCCTATAAGAGAACTCCTAATCCAATGGTATTTTGTAGAATTCATTACAAAATACCAAGCATTATTTCAGTTTTTAAACTTCTCATCAAAATCAAGATCAAACTCAGTTAAAATGTTATAAGATGAAATCTCTTTATTGAGTACGATTTGTATAATAGCTTCTTGAACATGTAAGAACATTTCTCCACTTTCTTGTAAGACATTGATTGCTCCAACCTGCCTTGACAAATCTAGAATGTAGGAAAACCTTAGGGGCAGCAGTTAGGTTAGAAAAGGGCAGCTGGTCGGTCCATGTCCATACCACCCTAAATGCTCACAATATTGCCTGATCTCAAAAGCTAAGCGGGTTTGAGCTTGGTTAGTATTTGGGTGGAAGAAACAGGCACCTGAACTGCTGTTGTATGTCATTTGTCCGAACTTGAGATCATGGCCATTGTCCAGGTAAAAAGAAGTGGGGCAGGACTGATGGAGATTATGGGGTGCGAGTGGGAGGTAAAGCCCTGAAGACCACACTTTCCCACTGTTACTAGTTACCTGTAAGGTCGGTGAGCTGCTCCCTGGAGGATCTCCTGCTCTTCTATTTCAGACTTAAGTTCACTCAATTGCACTTCCAGTTCTTTCTCCAATAGCTGGGTCCTCTCTGTGGAAGTGATCTTGTAAATTTCATCCATGTTTTGCATTTGCTGTTTTTCTGTATCCCTGAAAAAGGAGAGCATAAAGTATGTGGCTGACTTCTCCAACAACCATTATCCAGCCTGTGGGACTTTGGCTTTCTCCGAGAAATCATGTCATTTTCTTGAAAAAGCATGCTTTTGCAATTTGAAGGAACATTCAGGTGAGACTCTTGTCTTTTATAATTTAATTACCATTAAGTAAATAGTAGAGAAAAAGTACCTTAGAATCTCCACTAACCAAAATCACCTGCTGAAACTTTGCAGCTGTTAGAAGAAAACATAGGGTCAATGTCAGGTCCGACTTGGGCCACTGGGAGAAGGAAGCAGAAAGACACCCGGCAACCCACTGCCAGCACAAAGAGCAAGGCAGTGCGCCAGAAGTGACCAATCAGATGCAGACCCACTGACCCTTATGTCCACCTGGTCCACCTTTTCCTGGGTAGAACCCTTTGCCCCTTCTTCGGTATAAAGACCCTGAGCAACCAAAGCCACAGGCGATTTTCTCTGGCTCTCCCACACCGACTTTCACCCCAGAAAGCTGGGGATCTCGCCCAGGAGCACAAACTCTAATAAAGCTTAATCTAGCTACTTTTGTCTGACTTGGGTTTGGTCACCCGCCAGCGAGTTTACATTCCAACCGAACCACCGGGCAAGCTTGCAGTCGACACTCCACCAGATTGGTGCCGACACTGACTTCTTAAACAAGATCCCTAAAGCTCAAGAAATAAAACAAGAATCAATAAGCAAGAGGCCACCAAATTAAAAAGTTTCTGCACAGCAAAGGAAGTGATTAAGAGCATTGATACCGCCGGTGATGAGAATCGATCAGGGCTGAGTTCCATTTCCCCAGAAGTGAAGATTGAACCCCCCATCCTCCGCAAACACTCAAAAAAAGAAAGACTGAGCCTTTTTTCTCCAATTTCTGAGGATTTGAACTTAAAACTGAGAAGTCGCTCAGCATCCATTAATAAGGGAAAGAGTTAAATGGATAAGGGCAGATCCATAATACTTAGTAGTCTTCCCTTTAATGTATTTTTCCCTTTGGCCATTTAAAACAAAAATTACAAGGAAATTATAGTAACACCATGAAATCACGGAATATGATCTAATAATGTTAAGGTCTCCACATTGGTAGGGTTTCATATATATTTACCTATGTGTGGGTGTATGTATATGGACATGCAGTTCCTCACTTCAATATAATTAAATTATGTGAATTTTTAATATGGTCTCTGCTCCAGTTTTGACTGTGGGGGTTTTATCAGATGAGAATGTGTGCCTCTTGCCCCACCTCCTGTGGGGCAAGTGTGTGGGTGGAGATTACACACTAAATACTGTGAATGGCAGTTATTGCTGACATCTAATTCACTTAAACAGGAACACGGGTGTGTACAGGATTCTCTCCATATAGCTAGAGTATTTCTCCATAGATTTTTTTTTTTTGAAGACATGAGCTTCTGGCTATGCAAAATATACCAAGGATGCAGAATTGTTTAACATGATCATATGATCATGATCCATGCATATTTGGGTTTGGAAGAAAATTATACTTGTGCATTAGAATGTTTTCTTAATGTTAACTGCCTATATTTGACTTACTGATTTTACCATTGAATAAAAATAGTGGAGAATTTCACACCCCACCCTCATCAAGTTCACAGGCAGACAAATTCAACATTACTGTTTAGTACTTGGTGTCAATATTTTCATTTACAATGACCCACAAGTCCAGGGACCCGTGAATTGCAGGGGATTCAGCAGATGATGTTTCTACCTATACCTGTCCTGAGCAAGGAGAAATAAAGTCACTGTTAGTCCCCATGACAGAGACTTAAAATATTTAAACCTTTTTTCTCTTGACATTCCTAGATTTTCATTTTTCCTTTCAGAGATATTTAATTTTGTCAAGTTAATCTGCTATTGTTCAACAGATGCTTTGTGAAGAGCTTCTGCAGGTCTGTATAGAGGCTTCCTTGGAGAGTCCATATACTCTTTTTGTAAATATTAAAAATGGAAATGAGCATCCACGTTGAGCATAGGCCGTGAACCTGCTGAGCAGTAACTCTGCCATGTGGGCACAGTGCTGGAGCTTAATAAAGCGCACTGTTATGTCTCTTAGCAAAGTCAAATGTCGTTATGAAAAATATTTGCCACTTGGCAGTGTCCTTTCAAGTTGGACAAACAGTTAAACAGCTGCCTTAACAGCTGCATTCCAACCGGCCGCCAAAGGCAGCAGCAAAACTGGCTGCTGCTTCTCCCAGAGGACAGACATTCTGCTTCCACTTCCTGGTCAGTTTCAACACTTCACAACTCAAAAATGAGAACATTTAATCCCACACTGTTAGCTTGCTACAGACCCAAGTGCAGGATTCAGAAAATTAACATAAGGAGAGGTTAGTCTTTGATAACTGTCCACAAAATGGACCTGACTCAGAGGAATCCGTAGCTGCTGAGCAATAGCTTTAAAGAGACAAACAAATGTTTATGTGGGCTGGGGGGCTCGGGAGTGGAGAGAATGGGTTCCTTTTATTGAGCACCTACTGTGTGTCAGGCAAACTCTGGATCCTCATATAGTTTCAGAAAAGACCTTCTCAGAAATTTCTTCAGTAGCATTTTGATTAAGTATATTCAATTAACTATAGGTTACTTTTATATGTTGAAAGTAGTGGTAAAATTTAAAACAAAGATAATAAGTAGCTTGAGCAGAGTTGGGAAGTGTTCTGTGGGTGGGTGGAGTGGACTTGGATGGAGATGGAGTGGGCATGTTTAAGAGAGCCACGGTGAGTAACTTTACACTCTGCTAGCAAAGGGATAATGTGGTGGTAAATATTTCAAGGCACCTACTAAAAGAATAGAAATGCAACACAGAGCCTCCCAGCCAAGTGGGAGTGAGGGCTGGGCTAGGACTTTTAAATCCAACAGAAGGCAGGAAAAGTGGGGTGGAAGTGGTAGAAATAAGTTCAACTATATCACTAATTATTATAAATGTAAGTGGATTAAGGTTATCTATCAGAAGACATAAATCACAGCTTCAAGTATTTTTGTTTCCTCAATTTTGGTGATGTGGTATGTGCCAAAAGAAAGCAATGATTTTTATTCTAGCAAATGGCAGAATTTAAACTGATAAGCATGCTGACCCCATATCATGGTGGGGAAATTCAACCCTTTTCATGGAGATCTACACAGATAGATAATTTATGACCTTCCTGATTTGTAACATTTTTTTTAAAAAGATGGACACAACACCATTATTTTATATATTTATTTATTTATTTTATTTTTATTTATTTGGAACCAGGTATTGAACTCAGGGGCACTCGGCCACCAAGTCACATTCCCAGCCCTATGTTGTATTTTATTTAGAGACAGGGTCTCACTGAGTTGCTTAGCACCTTGCTAAGATCCTCCTGCCTTAGCCTCCTGAGCCGCTGGGATTACAGGTGTGGGCCACTGTGCCTGGCTATATTTATTTTTTATCTGGTGCTAAGGATTGAACCCAGTGCCTCACACATGCCAGGCAAGTGCTCTACCACTGAGCCACAACCCCAGCCCCTGATCTATAACATTTTTTTGGTGGTGGGGGTACTGGGGATTGTCTGGGTCTGATTTTGGTTTCAAGTTTATGCTGGCCTCATAAAACAAGTTGTGAAGTAACTCTCTATTTTCTGAAAAAAAAAAAAAAAAAAAAAAAAAAGGTCAATTTGTAATTCTTCTTCCTTAAATATTTCATCTATAAATCATTTTAACCTGAAATTTTCTTTTTGTTTTCCTTTCAGTACTGAGGATTGAACCCAGGGGCGCTTTACCACTGAGCTTTATCCATAGCCCGTTTAAAAACTGTATTTTGAGACAAGGAAAGGCTAATTTCCCAGGCTGGCCTTAAACTTGTGATCCTCCTGCTTCCCAAGTAACTGAGATTACTGGTGTCAGCTGCTATGTGCAGCTTCTGAAGTTTTCTTTATAGGAAAGTCTTCAATTATAGACTCAATTTCTTTAACAGATATGTATATGCATTCATATTTTCTATTTCATATCCATTTTAATGATATTTTAAAAAACATTCATATATAAAGTACTTAAATAGATAAATTTTGGGAGGTATGAGTTTGTTCAATAATATTCTCATATTTTATAACAGGCTTGGTTGAGATATAGTTAACACACCAGGCAGTTAACCCACATAAAGTGTATAATCAATGGTTATGGCTTTCAGTGTGTACCCACAGTACAACCATTACCACAATCAACCGTAGAACATCTCATCACTCCCCCGCCCAAAAAAAGTCCATTCTGATTAATGATCATTCTCTGTTCTTCTCTAAGTCACTCCCTCTCAGCACTTGGCATCCACTAATCTACTTTGTCTCCAGAGATTTGCACATTCTAGACATTTCATGTAAATGGAACCAGACAGTATGGGGTCTTCCCTGGCCATCTTCTTTCATTTAGCATAATGTTTTTAAGCTTCACCCGAGTTCTGGCACGTATGGGTACTTCATTCCTTTTTAACAACTCAATAACATTGCATCCTATGGCTACCCAATATTACATTTACTCACTCATTGGTTGGAGGACATTGGGGTTTTTTCCATTTGTGGGCTATTGTGAATAATGCTGTTATGAATTTTCAGGTACAAGTTTTCCTGCACATATGTTTTCATTTTCCTGGAGTATACATGCAGGATGGGTGGGATTGCTGGATCAAATGATAACTCTGACCTACTGAGACACTTTCAGCCGTTTTCCAAAGTGGCTGCACCCTTTTATTTTCTCCTTAGTAATGTTTGAATGTTCTAATTTCTCCACAGCCTTGGCAATAGATTCCACATTTTATTGGTGCTTTATAGTTGTACATAATGATGGGATTTATTGTCATATATTTGTACATGCACACAATATAACAATAAAATTTGGCCAGTATCACTCCCCAGCACTTCCCCCTCCCTCACTACCTCTTTCCTCTACTGATCTCCCTTTGATTTTCATGAGATCTGCCCCCACCTTTCTTTTCCTTTTTCCTCTCTAGTTTCTGCCCTTGAGAGAAAATGAATAACCCTTGACCTTCTGAGTTTGACTTATTTCACTTAATATAATAGTCTCCAGTTTCACCCATTTTTCTGAAAATGACATTTCTTCCCTCCCTCCCTTCCTTCCTTCCTTCCTTTTGTCTGTACTGAGATTGAACCCAGGGGCATTTAACCACTGAGCCACATCCCCAATCCTTTTTATATTTTATTTTGAGATAGGGTCTTGCAGAGTTGCTTAGGGCTTTGCTAAATTGCTGAGACTGACTTTGAACTCATGATCCTCCTGCCTCAACCTCCTGAGACTGTGGGATTATAGGTGTGAACAATTGTACCTGGCTAATTTCATTTTTCTTTATGGCTGAATAAAACTCAATTGTGTATATATAACAAATTTTCTTTTTCCGTTCATCCATTGATGGATACCTAAGCCGATTCCATAGTTTGGCTATTGTGAATTGTGCTGCTATAAACATGGGTAGGCATGTATTACTGTAGTATGATGACTTAAATTCTTCAGGATAAATACCAAGGAGTGGTATAGCTGAGTCATATGGTGGTTCCATGCCTAGTCTTTTGAGGCATCTCTATGCTGATTTCTATAATGGTTATACTAATTTACAATGCCACCCAGAATGTAGAAGTGTTCCCTCTTCAGCATTTACCATTTGTGTTCTGGATGATGGCCATTCTGATTGGTATGAGATGAAATCTCCACGTAGTTTTAGTTTACTTTTTCCTAATTAATAATGATGTTGAATATTTTTTCATATGTTTGTTGGTCATTCGTATTTCTTCTTTTGAGAAGTGTCTGTTTAATTCCTTTACCCAGATTCTGTCTCAAATTTAAAAAGAGGGTGGGGGGAGGTGCTGGGGATGTGGCTTAGTGGTTAAGTTTCCCTAGGTTCAATCCCTGGTATAAAAAAATTATTTGCCCATTTATTAATTGTATTATTTGATTTTTTGATGTGAAGTTTTTTGAGTTCTTCATATATTCTAGATATTAATCCTCTGTCAGAAGAGTAGCTAGCAGGGCTGGACGCGGTGGTGCACGCCTGTAATCCCAACATTTGGGAGGCTGAGTCAGGAGGATTGCGAGTTCAAAGCCAGCCTCAGCAACTTAGCGAGCCCCTAAGCAACTCAGTGAGACCCTGTCTCTAAATAAAAATACAAAATAGGGCTGGGGATGTGGCTCAGTGACCAAGTGTCCCTGAGTTCAATCCCTGGTTCAAAAAAAAAAAAAAAAAAAAAAAGAAGAGTAGCTAGCAAAGATTTTCTCTGATTCTGTAGGTTCTCCACATTCCAAATTGTCTACTTTGCTGTGCGGAAGCTTTTTAATATGGTGCCATCTTATTACCTCATTATTTCTTGAGCTTTAAGGGTCATATTGAGAAAGCCATTGCTCATATCTGTATGCTGGAGTATTGACCTTGCATTTTCTTCTAGGAGTTGCATAGTTTCTGGTCTAATTCCTAGGTCTGTGATCCATTTTAATTTTTTGTGCAGGGTGAGAGATAAGGGTCTGGTTTCATTCTTCTACATATGGATAACTGGTTTTCCTAGCACAGTTGTTAAAAAGACACCATTACCCTATGTACATGTATGTTTACATGAATGGTATGAATCTACATAATGCACAACCATAGAAATGAAAAGTTGTACCCATTTGTGTACAATGAATCAAAAAGCAGTCTGTAAAAAGAAAACAAGAAAAAGAAAAAGAAAAAAAGGCTGTCTCCAATGTGTTATTGGCATTTTTGTCAAGGATCAGATGACCATAGATGTATGGGTTGTCTCTGTGTCTTCACCTGCCCTTCCAAATCAGGTTTCTTCTTACCATGTGCCCTTTGGAAGCTTTTGACAGAGCTTGGCTTTTCTTTTTCATCTCTAAAATTCTGTCATTCACAGGTTGAGTGTCATCTCCACCCCACGTGAGATCAAAATCTGCCAACAGCCTGAGGACAAGACCCCTTATGTGTGTTATGCAGTCACTTTCTCTAGCAGGATTTATCTCTGTCTTTCTGAATGAGCCCCCTCCCCTGCACCTTCTCCTTCATACCCCCCATGCAGCAGACAATCAATGGGTATGTTTCAGACCATGACCTTCAAGCCTTGCACTTGGGTCCCTAGGGCAAAATGGGGACACTATGACCAGAATTGGTAAATGCCCTAAGGAAGTAAACAGCTAAGGATTGTCAATTCACTATGGAGGGCTCTTCCACATCTGAAATTTCTGTTCTGTAACTTTCCACAAATTTCTGCTGCCATAACTTTCCAATGTCTTTAATCATATGATTTTGCAACCCACCTGTTTTAGGGGGAATTTGGCTTTTCTATCCTCCCAAAGTGAAAAGTCTCCATCGACACTTGTACTACATGCAAGTAATGCACTCTGATGTTTTCCTACTCTGCTTCATTAAAAATAAACAAGCTCTTGGTCATGACCCATTAAATCAATGTCAGGATCCACCAATGGAGTACAAACTGCAGTTTGAGAAACATTGACCTAATAGATCTCTGGAAAAAAACTAAGGTGTCTGAAATTGGAGGCTCGTCTAAGGGGTATGGGTTAAATGAATCTCAATCTCGTCAGTATTATAGCAATTTTGCCTGTATTTTCTCTGGAGGTCTGACAGGGTCAGCTTCTACAACCAGCTTTTCACTGAATTGTTGTGGCAATTTAATTTTTTACTACTCCCTTTTCTACAGTTCTTTTTCTCGGTTAAAAGTTCCTTTTTTATTATTTGTTTTAGACTTTAGACTTCTTTGATTTGTTTTTGGCAGTACTGAGGATCAAACTCAGAAGGGCTCTACCTCTCTCACCGAGCTACATCCTCAGCCTTTTTTTCTTTTGAGACAGAGTCTCACTAAGTTGCTTAGTCTGGCCTCAAACTTTCAATACTCCTGCCTCAGCCTCCTAAGTTGCTGGAATTACAGGTGTACACAACCACACCTAGTGTTAGTCATTAGTATTGTAATAACCCCAGGAATTATAAGTTTCCTATTGTCTTATCCATAAAGATATGACAGTTTCCTTCAAATGAATATATATATATATATATATATTACTATTTTCCAAACCTTTGGCTTCCCCATACCATATGTCTTTTACTTGAAATAATAACTCTCCCCAGCATTTATTTATAGAAGGATTTGGTAACTACCAAGGACCAAAGAAGTGGACACGTTGCCCATTATCAACACGTACATCATAGTCAGAAGATAAAACATCTTGCATCCTCAGAAAAGTAGCAAACGAAAACAGGAACACTGTCATTCATTTTCCCCAAATAAACGAGGCCTTTAGTTACTGACTCCGTAGTAAAAGCTTCTTATAATATTTTTTTTTTTTTTTTTTTTTTTTTTTTTTTTTTTTTTGTGAACCAGGGATTATACTCAGGGACACTTGGCCACTGAGCCACATCCCCAGCCCTATTTTGTATTTTATTTAGAGACAGGGTCTCACTGAGTTGCTTAGGGCCTCGCTAAGTTGCTGAGGCTGGCTTTGAACTCGTGATCCTCCTGACTCAGCCTCCCAAGTCGCTTGAATTACAGGCGTGCGCCACCACACAAAAGCATCTTTATTACCAACCTTTGCAATGCTGATAGATGAAGATCTGTGATGACTAGGGAAGCAAGTGAGAAAATGTTTTTTCTACCACTACCCTGAACAGATAATTGTAAACTTGGTAATGTTGTTGGTTTGTGTGTGTGTGTGTGTGTGTGTGTGTGTGTTGTTTTGCTTATTTTTTGATGAGCTAGTCCTTGCCAGGCATGGTGGCACATGCCTAAATCCCAGTGACTCAGGAGTCTGAGGCAGGAGGACCATCAGTTTAAGGCCAACCTCAGTAACTTAGTAAAGCCTAAGCAATTAAGTGAAATCTTGCCTAAAAATAAAAAATAGAAAGGGTTGGGATGTGACTCAGTATTTAAGCACCCCTGGGCTTAATCCCTGGTACCAAAATCAAAACAAAAACTTGGAATTGCCTGGTATGGTGGCACACACCTGTAGTTCCAGTTACTCAAGAGACTGAGGCAGAAGGATCACAAGTTCAAGGATGATCACAAGTTCAAGACTAGCCTGGACAATTTCATGTGACTGTCTCAGAATAAAAAACAAAAAGGACTGGGGATGTAGCTCAGTGGTAGAATCCTTGAGTTCAAGCCCAGATACCATAAAGCAAAACAAGAAACAAAACAAAACAAAACAAAAGAAAACAAAACAAAACAAACTTGGACTTGGTGATAAACCTTCCTTGCAAGTAAACTTTTCCAAGTGCTTTGAGTATTTCTTGGATAATTCCGTATATTCCACCAAGATTTTATGTGTTTACTTACTAGAGTTATTTATCAACTACAGCCAAGTCAACCACATAGTCACTGAAAGAGCAACTGATGGGCAGTTTGAGACTCACATTTTTCCTCCTGGGGTGGGGGAGTGAGCAATCCAATGTGGCAACAGGGTCTCAATTTAGTTGTTTCTATACCTTTCTCTGGTTTGGTTTCTTGGCCACATCTTGGTTGTATGCCGATTCTGATTTGTACACAATCGCTTCTCTCTCCTTTGGTGGCATCTATTAAGAATATATTATCTGTCTGTTCTGTAGGGTAACAGATGACAGACATCTGATTGTACTTTGTTCCCCTTGAAGGCTCTGCCACCTCCTGTCATCTGAGATACATCATATCTGTAGCAAAGGTCTTAAAACTTTGGTTGAGTTGAACTGATGGGCTTAGGAGCAGGTGTGGAGGCATCACTCTCTCAATCTCTGATTTACTGTCTTCTGAGCCTGAGGAAGCCTGTCATTCTTCATGTTTGTATGCCCCTGAGTCCAGAATTTTGTAACCACTAGATCTAGAGCTGCTACCATCAACCAATCACTCATGCTTTTTGAATTTGGATTACTTTTCATGTATCTGAGGCTAACATTATAAATTAAGGTTTTCTGTGTTTGTTTTAAAGAACACTTCCTTTTCAAAATGGAAGGCCCAGTTTTCTTTTTATAATGTTCAATGATATATCTTTCACTGTCTAAAGCTGACTTTCTCCCTGAGGAAACTGTTGATCAATCAGTCAGTATATTTGAAATACTTTTTATGTGATTTCAGAAAAAAGTAGAAACTTCAAAGTTTTTGCTTGATTTGTGTACCCATTCTATAAACGAGCCTGAATTTCTTTTATTCTTGTTGCTTTTTAAAAAAAATTCCCCGATAGTACTGAGGATTGAGCTGAGGGATGCTCTACCACTGAGCCCAACTCTTTATTCTTTGAGACAGGGTCTCAATAAATTGTCCAGGCTGGCTCAATTTTGTGATCCTCCCGTCTCAACCTCCAGAGTTACTGGAATTACAAGCATGCACTACTGCACCTGGCCATAGAGATTGTCCTAATTTATAAATTAGTATTGTTGATCACTAAATAATATTTGTAGAACTACCAAATACAAATTATGATGTATGAATAATTTTTAGAGAATGAAAAAAAATACCTCATTCAATATAGGTTAAATATACTCTTGTTTTGGTTTTTATACATTGTAAGTGACCATCAATGAACAGGTAGAAACGATACATAAACAGGTGAAATAAGTTGGTATACATCTTTTTTAAGAAATGTAGAAGAAGTTTTGCATGTCTTTCTATGGGGTGTGCATGCAAAATAATGAATTTTTAAATTTGTCATGGAAAAGTAAAAGTTTAATTTTGTCTGGATGTGCCAGAATATGTAAGAAAGTATTTAAAGATAAATATGAGGGTGTACCATGGAAGTAGAGGGTCTGAGAGAAAATAGACTTTGCCTTGGTTTATCATAAAATGCATTAACTGATTTTATAAAGTTGTCTAGATGTAAATAAATTTATTTTCATAAGACAAAGACTTATGAATCTTTTTCTATAAAATATGGATAGCATTCTAAAAGATTAAAACTAGATTTGGATTTTTTCTTTCTTAAGTCCACAAATCATTGTTTTCTCTGGATAAAAAGCAGTTGAAGGGCTGGGCGTGGTGGTGCACGCCTGTAATCCCAGCACTTGGGAGGCTGAGTCAGGAGGATCACAAATTCAAAGCCAGTCTCAGCAACTTAGCGAGGTCCTAAGCAACTCAGTGAGACCCTGTCTCTAAATAAAATACAAAACAGGGCTGGGGATGTGGCTCAGTGGCTGAGTGTCCCTGAGTTCAATCCCTGGTTCAAAAAAAAAAAAGCAGTTGAAATAGTGCCCAAATAGAACAAAAACACAATACTTGAGAGCCTGTTAATACGTGTTTGTCAGACCCTTGAACTGTTTTTTATTTGCTTCATCCTTGAAAATGTTCCTAATGTTTACTTTAATATTGTATGCAACTTTTTTTTTTTTCTGAGTCATATGCTTTTTCTCCTTGGATTGTTTTTTCTGATATTGCCCTTCCCAAGTTCTGCTCCCACCTTTGGAATAAAACTCAGTGATTTTTATATTAAAATTGTCTTTGGGGTTTCCCCAACAGCTGCTGGACATCCACAAAGATTTGGTTCTCTCAAAGGAGTTTTGCTGAAAATAATTAGAAATGTTTGGTATACTCCAGATATTTTATTATTCAAAACTATTATAAAAGGTATTCTGCTTATCATAAGTCCTCAATATGAAAACTACTTGCAAATCAGTGGAGTTTAATATAAGTTAATATATGTAAATAAAATATTTTAAGATATTTTAGACAATTGTATAACTTTCAGGTTTCATAAGCATACTCATGTCCACATATGAAGAATGATACAATAACTATTATAAATAAATTTTTTTTAAAGGGAACAGGTGAAAATCCCAAAATATTTTATGGGATAAATTAAGAGAACCTGCAAATTTTTAAACGCTGGCTCTGTTCATATGTATTTTTCTTTTCAGTTACATAATTATTGACTAATCCTTTAAAAAGGATTGTGTCCTTTCAAAATAACACAGAGAGAGAGAGAGAGA
>JAJEJO010002789.1:19801-46358 GCA_020662805.1 Glaucomys volans
AGGAGGAGGGGGAGGAGGAGGGAGGAAATAAAAAGAGAGTGGAAAGAAAGAGAGGTACTGGAACCTGAAGATCAGTTACATGAATGATCAGCCATGCCTACATGACCGACCCTTAAGAAAAGAATCTGTACACCAGGGTTTCAGGAAGCTTCCCTGGTTGACAATACTTGGAGAACGCTGTTATACATGTTGCTAGGAGAATGAAGTGTTGTCTGCATGACTTCACTGGAAGAGGACAACAGGAAGAAAATACCACAGTAAAGGATCAAAAGAGCAGGTTTTGACTGTAAAATCTTCACATTCCAAGGAAAGGTTTGGTCCTTCCCCAGCTACGGGAAGGTAACTTCTAAGTCCTTGGAATATCCTGCCTGATAGGAGTGTTTCTGTTTACCTAGGGCCTTAGGCCAAGCCAGATAGTATAAGCCAACAATGTGATTTATGGTGAGAGACTTGGGCCATGTGGGATTAGGTTGATCCCTGGAGGGGCTGGAGTCTGAAGCTCAGTCAGATGGGCTATCAGCCACGTCTACGTGACTGACCCTCAAGAAACAATTTGGACACCAAGCTTCCCTGGTCGGCAATACTAGGAGAATGTGATCACACAGGTTGCTGGGAGAATGAAGTGCTGTCTGCATGACTTTACTAGAAGAGGACAACTGGGAGCTTGTGCTTGCACAAGAGACTTTGCTTTGTATGTCCTGTTTGAGTTGCTGATTTAAATCCACATCCTTTTGCTACATTATAGCATAATCATGAGCATAGAAGTCTTTCTGAGTTCTGTGAGTCCTCTAGTAAATTACTGAACCAAAGGTCAATTTGGGGGCCCACCTGAGATAAACTGATATGAAGGAACAGTGAGTCACACTGAGGGCACTTGCCTGGCATATGCGAAGCCAAGGGTTACATCCCCACATCACACACCCATATAACGTCACCCTGTCGAGTTTTCATCCCCAAGTTAATGGAACTTTGAGTCTTTTCTACAAGTTACTCTATAATAACTTTATCCATGATTTTGGCAACACTGATATCTGAAGTTATATGATGACCTTTTTAGATACTGTAATTATTTGAGAAAATGATTTCTTTTTCAGTATCTTCATGAAATTCATTTATTAGTAAATCTACTTGGGTATTAATTCAGAACACAAAGTAGAAGCAAATTTTCTGATTACATTTAGATCAAACAGAAGGGAAAGGGCAGAGTCATAACTCACAAAAGGAGGAGACACTTGAAAATAGATGTAGAGCAGTAAACAAAGTATCCTCAAAATAAAAAATTAGAAAATCATTTTCCACCATGAGGAATATAACCAAACTTGGTGAATTTGGTAATTTTCTAAAATTTTTTCCTTTAAATGATTTTCAAGTTTGTTTGTTTGGGCGATGGGGATTGGACCAGGGGCACTACTGAACCACATCCCCAGTCCTTTTTGTTTTATTTTGAGAAAGGGTCTAAGTTGCTTCAGGGTCTTGCTAAATTGCTTCGGTTGGCCTTGAATTTGCAATCCTCTTATCTCAGCCTCCAAAGCCACTGAGATTACCAGAGTGTGCCACCAGACCTGGTTAATTTTCATATTTTTTATTTAATAAATCTGTCCATGGACTCCCTTTGCAAATCTCTGCATGTAAATTCTTTTGTTTCTAAGTGCTTCAGTCTCCAAATTATTTATATTTTTATTTCAGTATATGGTAGTTTGAATCAATATTTCAGTTTAAGACAATCAAACTCTACTTTGTGTGGTCTATCTATAGGAATGCTCTGAGAATAAGAAATCACAGGCAAACACCCTACCTAAATACCACAAGCAGAACTGTCTGTCTACTTGAGAGGCATTCTGTAAAAGAATAAAGAAAAAAGGTCAGTGGGATAGGGTTGTGGCTTAGTGGTAGAGTGATTGCCTGGCATTTGTGACATCCTGGGTTTGATCCTCAGCGCTGCATACAAATAAATAAAATAAAGGATTGACAACTAAAAAAAAATTAAGAAAAGGAAAAAAGAAAAAAGGGCAATATCTGAAAATTTAGCTTAGGTGTTACCATTTAAATTATACAAGAGAATCAAAATAAGTAATGTTAATAATTCTTCCAAGTTTGTCAGAGAAGTTACATGCATAAAATAATAGGATACATTTTTAAAAGATCAGTTATTTTTTAGATTAGAGTAGACACACCTAACCTAGAAATAACTTTTGACTCTTATTGCATTTCTTAGCTGTAAATTTGTAGCTTGTTTCATTTTGGAGTAAATGAAGGAAATACTGCTTTTTATGTGTCCAAGCACTGCAATATTTAAAATATTAAGAATGTTATTCTTTTCCTATATTACATATTTCGTATCAGTTATTTCTGAAAATATTTTTAAGGCATTAAAGATACTTTTGCTAGAAATTTTAAGTTATAAAACTAAATATTCCACAGGATTCTCAGGAGAGTCTTTAAATTTAATTTTAAGTGGGTTTCCTGTGTACCAAAATGGTGTATGTTTTAAATAACACATACAGTGATGAAGAATGAAATACTTTCCAATTCAGTGAGAAGATTCTGGACAACTGCCCTGTAAACATCAATCTTGTATTTCAGGCAAGAAATGATTCACATTCTGTACTAGTTCAGTAATGAGTTTTTCCAAGAAATACTCTACAAGCCAATGTCCATTTAACTTTAAGGTGAACTAACAAAAAACGAATCAAACAAAAAACTTTCAAGGTTTTCCAGAGCGTTTTCTAAAATTCACTTAATAAGAGTAAGCAAAATCAGGTCAAAAGTACAGTATTTTAGCTATGATTGGAAATTCTCGCTTACTTTAAAGTTCTCTTCTCATAAAGACTAAGATAAATTAACTGCTTAAGCAACTTTAATTGTTGCTTAACAATTGTCAATTGTTGTGGTGACTACTTTTATAACTGGGTAGAATTACTATTTTAATGAGCAATATTCTGTACTCAATATTCACTTTTTTTTTTTTTTGTATTGGGGATTGAAGTCAGGGGTATTTAACCACTGAGCAATATCCCCAGCCCTTTTTTGTGTTTTATTTAGAGACAGGGTCTCACTGAGTTGCTTAGGGCCTTGCTAAGTTGCTGAGGCTGGTTTTGAACTCTGGATCCTCCTGCCTCAGTCTGCTGAGCCACTGGGATTACAGGCCTGCGTCACTGTGTCTGGCCCCTTTACTCACTTCTTTATATCATTCCTTCCAAAGTATGAACATCACCCAGAACAAAGTATTTTTGTTATGATATAACTACAAAGAAATTTGTTGACTAGCATATTAAAAGTCAAGAAATACAAGTTTCTTTCAGCAACTGTGTTTCATTAAGCTGTTTTTCTTTCTTTTTTTTTTTTTTTTTTCTTTTTTGCGGTGCTGGGGATTGAACCCAGGGCCTTGTGCTTACGAGGCAGGCACTCTACCAACTGAGCTATATCCCCAGCCCCATAAAGCTATTTTTCAAGCAAGATATTTATCTACTCTATCTACTCATTTAAAAAATATCCTATCAAGACAATTTCTTAGTGGAGTGACATGGGGCTACATTGATATTATCAAGTTTTAAATTTTGATGGTGCTGCTTTTGATGCTTAGACAAGTAGGGTCTGTCTAATGACAGATCTTTGCTTTGTTACAGATTGGATACCTACACATAGTTTTTCTGTCACAAGTCTCACATCTCCATGAATTATAAAACTGTCTAAAGCACCTGCAGAACAAATTTCTGTCCTAACCATCAATAGGCTCATGCTTGGTTAGATTCTACACATTGGCAGAATAATAAGGTCATTTGTTCAGGGACTCATGTTGAATATATTTATTTGCCTACATTAGAAAAGCAATAACTCTCTCATGTAAGTAAGCTAGTATATGAAAAGCAAATTCTATACACCAGAAAACAAGATATTGATTTAAATGAGACTTGTATCTGTAAAACACACACAAAAAGATTCATAACAGTATTTCTGGGATAACCAGCAGATTGCCACAAGCCATAGGAGGGAATTTGGAAATATTCCTATTTTTAACTGGCTGGCCCACTTTTCTCCACATTTTTCATATTCATTCTCACTGAATATTAAAAGCCAAACTTTTCTTTCTCAAACATCATTTGGGATGACACAAAATTACAGGGGCTGGGGTTGCAGCTCAGTGGTGGAGGGGTTGTTTTTCATATGTGGGGCACTGGGTTCGGTCTTCAGCACCACATAAAATTAAAGGTATTGTGTCCATCTACAACTAAAAAAATTTTTTAAAAAATTAAACAATCCAGGGTTGGAGGTGTAGCTAGCTCGGTGGTGGAACATGTGCTTAGCATGTGCACATCCAGGGTTCAACTTCCAGGACCACATAAAAAACAACAACAACAAAAAAAACAATTGTAATCCAATATTTACAAAGTTTCAAAAAATACTATCTACCTTCATTATTTGTGATGCACTGTGATATTTTCAATGCTATTCTATGTCATTTAAAAAATGGTGGTAGTGACCACTAAATTGTGATGATCTACTAACAAGGTATGAGGTGTACTTTGAAAAACACTGACTTGATCCAACCAATGAGGAAGCTGAAATATGAAGAAAATGAGTGACTTAAGTTCCTGAAGAAAAGTGAGCAGTAAAATCATTAGTAGTGATTCTGTGCAAGTCAATAATTAGCTTCTGATATATAACTTTTCTGTACACATATTACTTTTCTGCTTTATTCTAAGTCATTACTGCCTAATTCCTTCCCTCAATGTTTCATAACCACTTATGTCTTTGAATGTGAGACTTGTTATGGATTGGATATGGACAGCAAGTGTTTGAAGTTACTAAATGAACTGTCATCTTAAATCAACAAACCCAATGAAGAGTAAGAATCCTAGATCAATACTGCCACCAGGCAAAAACGCAGGTGAAAGCTACATAAAAAATCATGACAGAGAATGAAAAAATCACAAACAGGTCAACTCTTAAAGCACTTTATAAATAGATGAGAACAAATATTTAGTGGCAAATATTTATTAGGGATCTGTTCTGAGGTGGTCACCTACTGTTTTCTTCCTTTCATTATATTTACATAATTTTAATCTCCCCTTTCAGACTGTAAGCAGCTTGAAGATAGATGCCCTTCCTAATTTGTCTTAGAATCTCTCACAGCATCTAGCACAGAATCTTGAGATCAATAAATACATACCAAATTCAACAACCCTTGGTGCTCAATGCTCTTTGTCACAGTCACTTCATTATATCAAAAAAAGCATGATTCTACCATACTAAGTGAAATAAGTCAAACCCCTCAAAACAAAGGTTGAATGTCTTCTCTGATAAGCAGATGCTGATCCAAGGTGGGGGCAGGTGGGTAGGGAAGAATGAAGGAACTTTGGATTGGGTAGAAGGGAGTGAGGGGAGGGGAGGGGTTTTGGGGGTGGGAAGGGCATTGGAATGAGATGGACATTATTACCCTATACACATGTATGATTACACTGCCTGTGTGACTCTGCACTAAGTACTGCCAAAGTTGTACTCCAATGTACAATGTGTTCAAATGTTTTCTACTGGCACATATAACTAATCAGAACAAATTAAGGAAAAAGAAAAGCATTATTCTAAGTGCCTGGAGCCTTGTGAAAGCTCCCTTATCCTGCCCCAAATAAATATTGGGCTACTCTTAACCAGTGGTTATATAAAATAGGGTCACATATTTTTGAAAGGTGAAACAGAAGGGCTAAACTGGAGCCTGAAACAGCAGTACCCAATCCAATGTTTGGATAAGACCATAAATATGGTTAATATATTTTCATGAAATGTATCAAAAGACAAAATTATAATAAATTTGAAGATCTTAATTGAATAATGATTCTTGAATCAGGCAACACTTCACTCCATAAAACAATAAGTTATCCATGGAACTGAGCAGAATAGGTTGGTTTTATAGTCAAAAAAGGGCTGAAGAAACAAACAAAAGAACAGAGTGGACTGGTCATTTTGGGGATAACTGGTAGCTGGAGGCAGTGGCACATATCTATAATCCCAGTGGGCAAGGCAGGAGAATCTCAAGGCCACAAAGGCCCTAAGCAACTTAATGAGTCCCCACCTCAAAATAAAAAATAAGCTCAGTGGTTAAGTGCCCTGGGTTCAATGCCCAGTACCAAAAAAGAAAGGAAAGAAGGGAAAAAAATGTGGGTTACATCAGATACCTTTTACTTACTTTTCTTTTTGTTAAGGATCAAAACAGAGGGAAATTCATTATCATGCTGATTAAAAATGGCCTGTTTGATTGTGAAAGAATAGATATATTCCCTACTGTATAATTATATCAAAATGGGTTTACTGTCATGTATAATTAAAAAGAACCAATAATAATAATAATAAAAAAGAACCCCCCCCCCAACACAAACACAAAAATGGCCTGTTTGGAAAATTTGTCTGTTTCCTCTCTACTGATTTCATGGAAGTTCAGAGTAACAATTTAGTTTTGGTTTGAGGACTTTACTATGAGTAACTCCAGTTTGATATTTAGTCTGGTCTGTTTGAACTCAGTGAAGGAGCTTTGTCCAAATAAGCAGTCTAATATAATTTTTTCAGTATTGGGGACTGAACCCAGGCAAGCACACTACCATTAAGTTACATCCCCAACTCTAATTTTTATTTAACAAATATAATTATTAAACATTTGTTGAGAAGTTACTTTCAGTCCAAGTACTGTGCTTGCAGGGTTCTTTGTCTACAGTGGTGAGCAAGAAAGGACCCTGGCCTTACATAGCTTTCAGTCTATGGGGAAGACAAACAATAAGAAGAAAGTGTTAAGTAAAAGGAGAAATATCTGAAAGAGACAGCCAGCTCAGAGTTAGGAGGAGGCTGGAGGGTGAGGGGAGGCTAATGAGGGTTTCTTAGAGGTAAACAAAGACCTAAAGAATGAGGAAAAACAAGAAAAGCAAAGTCAAAAGAGGAAAAATCTAGGCAGAGTATGGTCAATGACTCTACCTTTATTTAAAAGATTTTTTAATAGAAGGCTGATTTTTATCATTCATAGAACTTTTTAATCTTGACCCCCAATCCCTGGACCCAATCCCATTTCCCCAATTTGTGAATCAGATGGTCCAACTGGTCATTAACAAGTTTTATATTGTCACAAAGCTGCCTCAGAGCATAAACTAATAGATCAATTTTCTTCTCTATTATTTTTTTGCTAAAATTGTTAAACAGTTACACACTAGACTATGCACAAACAATACAAAATAAATTTCTTTAGTGGCAGGGTGCATTCTTTCTATGACATTTAGTAGGATTCTGCACTAAATGGGATTTTGATGTGTCTATCCCAATAACAACACGTACAAATAAACATATCAGGAAAAAAAATATCCACCCAATTCTCTAAGTAAACAAATGAAACTACAGCTATAATAAAAACAAACTGGTTGGCACAATAGTACACACCTATAACCCCAGCTATTTGGAAGGCTGAAGCAGGAGAACTGCAAGTTCAAGGCCAGCCTGGGCAACCTTAGTGAAACCCTATCTCAAAATAAGAAACAAAAAGGGCTGGGATGTAGCTCACTGGTAAAGTGCTTGCCTAGCATGCACAAGGTCCTGAGTTCAATCCCTGGCACTGCAAACAATCTCTGGCCCAGATCATCTTAAAATTTTAACATTATAAATTTTATGTCTAATTCTCCTTACATGGTAAAATACAAAAAGAGAGCTGAAAGAGAAAAGTTCCACAGAAATAAGTAGATGAGATATGAAGAAAAAGGCTGAGGGACTGATAAGTCCTCTTTAATTACCAAGAAGTAAATCTATTTTCAGATGAGTGACAGTTAATATAAGGTTACAGTCAATAAGGATACATAATATTATGTATATATTATTAATAATGTTATGTATCCTTACCTCACTTTAATGAAAAGGTGCAGTGGCATTATGCCTTAGGTTTATCTTGTGTACGCCTGGGAGTTGGCTTGTACTTACATGAACTTCACACACAATGAAATGTTCTCAGCAGTGTGGCTTTAGTGACAGCTGATTAGAGTCCCAGGAAGCCCCCTTTGGAGTTTCACTATTATACCAGTAATAGCGGCTGGTACATTTTTGGTCATGATACACACTCCTACCATTTTGTATGACCAATCGGCCTTTTCCCCCTTAGACTGATTTCTTACAATATTTACAAGTCAATTTGTTGTTTAATTTTTTGTTTTTAACCCAAGGGTGCTTAACCACTGAGCCACATCCCCAACACTTTTTATTACTTTGAGACAGGGCCTCACTAAGTTGCTGAGGGTGGCTTTGAACTTGGAATCCTCTTGTCTCAGCCTCCCAAACTGCTGGGATTACAGGCATGCACCACTACACCTGGCAATTTGTTGATATTTTATTATGGAGTAAGAATATTATTTCATAGTTGAAATTATAATAAGTTGAATTAAAGTAAAAAAACTACCACAAAATTGCAAAACCAATTTTCAAGTATACCACCCCATATATTCATTGTAACCTTACATTGTTGAAAACTGAGCACTTCCCTCCAACACTCTTATCTCTAGTTGCAACCTGATAAAAACAGCTGGGGTTGCCAATGACCCCCTCCTCCCCCTGCACACTTAATTCAAGATTTTAATTCCCATTTCCAGTATCAGAATATTCCCATTACCTGCTGCTTCAAACACTGGAACGTTCTGGTGTCACAGTTCCATCAAAGTTGAGACCTGCCTTGGCTAGACAGTTCAAATTCCATTTTTTCAATTTCTAATTAAACTGAAAACAAACAATTCTGTTTTTCACCTAAGTGAACAAAATCAATGAAATCATACCACGGTTCTGCTAAGTGGAGCACAGCTGTGGGGTTGCTACAGCAACCCTTGTACACTGACCACAGAAAGCCACAAGCAGGAAAGAAATCTTTGGCTCCACCCACTGAAAAGTCAGTCACCCTGGCAAGCAGTCTATGAGCAAAGATAGGCTTTTAGTTCAGTAGCAACAAGACACCATTCTTTACTATCTCCCAGGAAAAACTGTCATTTCAACAATCAAAACAAACTCTACACCAAGTTCCTGTGTGTGATTATGTACTGTTGCACCATGGTAGAACTGTACTCTTTACCCCTCCTTTTAGAAACGTGGAACAGGAAACAAGCCAAACTGATTTCCTTTCAGACATATAGAAAAAGAAAAAGAAAAAAAAAAAAAAGTGAATTGGAACATTCCCACTTTTGCTTTCAGACTTCAACCCATACAAACTTGTGTTCTATAACTTCTTTTTTTTTGCCACTCAGATTCAAGAAAGACTCATTGAAGTTCTACTAAATGCCAACCCTTCTGCTGGTGCTTTCACGAGTTATTATGTTTAGTTCTCACAAAACCCTGTGAGGTAGGCTCAGTTTAACTCCCACTTTGCAGATGAAAACCTGAAGCTCTAGGAAGTTATTTGACCTATATAAACAACTAAAACAGTGTAGTCAGAATCTAAACCTGTCTCTTAAATCTGAAGTCACTTTTTCTACTACACTACACTAATTTTATGAGAAATTTTTCAATTTTTAGTTGAAATATTCAAGTATTTCAAATGACTTTTAAATTTTTATGGTAATATTTTAGTAATACATTTTCAGGAATGGCTTTACTGATAAACTAAATATATTCATAAGAACCAAGGCACAGAAATAAAGGGCCACAATGTGATTGTGGTGGATTTCCACCCTGCCACCCCTTAAATTTAAATTACAGAACTCACATCCTGGGGGGAAAAAAGTAAAATAGAAAAATGGGTGAGGTGATAAAATGGAGTTTAATTGGACACCCTGTGAAAACATCTCCAGGGCTGAGGAGCTGCTGGGGGAGGTGGGGTAAAGCAAGCCAGGGGCACTCACACTATTTTAAACCAGAGGGAGGGAAACCTTGATCTCTGCCATTAATTACTTTTGAGTATAATTCCAAGTTATCAATCTACCCATTTTCAGACACCTCCCCACTTTTCGGTATGGAAAGATCTTTCTAACATGGCATTTTTCTCATGATTACAAGGAATTTTGGTTCTCCTCCTTGAAAGGTCCACAATTACACACTCTTTCCTTACACTTTTTGGGAATTTCCTAGGAAAAGAGAAAGACTCTCTTTTAAAAATTGCTTTTCTTAGCTCTCTGGGATCCTGACCTAAAAATTCTTTCATACTTGTAGCTTGAACATCCTCCCACCTCTGCTGTGAATTCAGAGGATTTGGAAAGCAAACACCTCCAACTCTGTGTCTTTGGAGTAAATATCTCTTAAACCGCTATCCTATGTTCTGAGCAGAATCCTGCCTTTCATCACAACTTTCCTATCTATCTTTTTCTACCACAGCTGATGACTCCAGTGCTGCAGCTGCCCCGGAAGAGATGAGAGAGAAGCCAAGAGTTCAGAAGAACTCTACTAGTTTCTATAGACTTTGGGAAATATAGGTCAACAAGTGTAAATTTATTATAAAGCATGCATATACAAAAAATCTATTGTGACATCATTGATTTTAAAATATAAAAATAAAAATATATTTCTTTTTTTTTGGCTAAATGAGGTAATTAAATGGCTAACTTCCTCTTCCTTTATATCTCGTACAAAAATACACCACTTTTCAGGGGTTCTAGAAATTCATATTCTTAATTAACATTGGTGAATATTATATACAATGAAAAGAATAAAAGTCAACAACAAAAGTTATAAAAAATAATACAAAATTGATCACTGGTTTTGGAAGAAAAAACACTAGATTTGTAAAACAGAATGGGACTAGCAGAGGAAAGCTTCTGCGGCTGAATTATTGTCTTCCATAAATTAAGGCACTATGCGTTCTTATTTATAATCATCACAAAAAATTTGGGTTAAAGTCTTCTTCACAAAACTGTAGAACTATTAAGCTTTTCTTTTCCAAGAAAGAAAAATATTTTACAGCTTTAAAATATGTTAGGGAGGCACCATCAGGAAATTTAAAAGACCTTCACATCCTCTGTTCACTTAACATTGGTTTTTAAAGTCATAAGCTTAGTAAATGAATAAGTAGAACATGTATCTCAGATTTAACTCAATTTTGAATATTGTCAATCCAATACACATTTTTAGATTCAGTTAAAGATCTCTGCAAAGTGAACAATATTCTTAAAGCATGATTAGGTTAGGGACTTTGGAAAAAGAGGGGGGAAAAGGCAATCATTTATTATTTGGGACTCTTAGTAGGTCTTTAGGCATTAACTTTAAAGTATACAACTCCATGTTTTATAGAGACCAGAAACATAATTCAAAATTTCACAAAGTTATTTTAAATTAAAAACACTTTAGACAATTCAGGATCTTACTGACAAAGTTCATTTTAGGTGACAGTTTGGCTACTGTGTTACTGTTCCCACATGACATCATCTCTTCTTAATTTCATTTGAAGATTATGAACTTGTACTGGATGAACATTGTTGTTTTTCTGAACAGGGTTAGTTTCATTCAAACATCTTCTGGGACTATTTTTAATGTTCTTTGATCCTTTAAGGTTGCTATCTTCTCGTTGAATACCTGAAGTGTCACTCATCTTTGAGTTTTGAACTTTTTGCTGCAGCTTACGAACCTGGAGAGAAAAAATATCTAACATTTTAGTCAAAAATATATTTAAAATACATCATAAAATATATGGATTGGATTGATGGTTTAAAGATTACATTAAAAAGTTGAAATCAGTAAGTTTTTATTTTTCAAACAGTCATTATATGCCTAACACTGTGCTAGCCAGATAGGACTAAATGAATAAAACAGTCCTTGCTTTCAAGGAGCTTAATGCTCCAATTAGTGAAAGTAAAGGATATGCATGATAACTATGGAATATCTCAAGCCAAGATTACTTTGAGTAAGACAGAAAGTCTATATTTGAGAAGGTCAAAGTAGGACAAGATGAATGTAGGATGGAGCAGTTGAGGGAAAGGCTGTAGGGAAGATGTGAAACTGCAAAAACTAGAGAACAAAGAAAAGAGTAAAGGACTTTGCAGATGATACTAACAGCAAAGCAAAGAATTGGTGCTAGGAATGAGCACTGAATTTATAGAGTATGTGTACACACACACACACATACACACACAATTTAAAAAGTATTCCTGAATTTAAAATATTGGTAAATGACAGAGGAAAAAAACTTCATGTCCTTAAGAATTATCTATTAATAATGGAGTAGAGCCAGGCATGGTGGCACACACAGGTAATCTCATCTACCCAGGACACTGAGGCAGGAGGATTTTAAGTTCAAGACCAAAGTGGGCAATTTAGTGAGACCCTGTTTCAAAATTAAAAAATGGAAAGGACTGGGGTGAAGCTCAATGGTAGAGCACACCTGTGTTCAATCCCCAGTACAAAACAAAAACAAAAACAGAAAATAAACAAACAAAAAACCACGAACCCAAGAGAGATAATTAAATAATACCTATCAAACAACTATAACAAATTTGTTTAAAGTCCAACCCATTACTTAGCCTATTTCTCTTATGCATAGGCGTAATTTGTAGAGCTGATTCAGACATTGGGCAAATAAATACCTGGTTGTCTACTTGCCAAGGAGGTAATTTTTACTACAGATTAAATTTACCAAGATAAAATGCTTGAAAAATTTACTGCTATAACTATTATAGAAAATAATTCAGAATTTCCAAAATAAAATATGTAAAGGCTGAGGGCATAGCTCAGTGGTAGATGCTTGCCCAGAATGTACGAGGCCCGGGGTTGATCCCCAACACTGGAAGAACATTTTTACAGTTCTAAACTGTGATTATTTTTCTTTCCTGAAGGTTTCTCCTCTGCAATTCCAAGAAAGAGTCCAAATTATATACCTTTCATCTCAACACAAGCACATAAACATTTTTATTTACTATATGCCTAAAAAGTCAGTAAAATAAAAGTATCCACTTCCAAAGTTTCATTTCTTTGTTGGGCATAAGCAGAATAAAGGCATAACATTCTGCATCTTTTATTACTTTCCTATAAAAGTGAGAGGGGAGGCTGGGGATATAGCTCAGTTGGTAGAGTGCTTGCCTTGCATGCACAAGGCCCTGGGTTCAATTCCCAGCACCATAAATAAATAAATTAATTAATTAATTAAAAAAAATAGTACATTAAAAAAAGAGTGAGGGGGGTATTTGTGAGGTTAACATATCATTTTATATGAATAATGACTATATCCACAAGCAGAAGCTACATGATGTGACATGAGGTTTCCTGGAAAGACTCCCTCTGCCTTCTGCTCCAGCAGTGAAACAGTGTCAAAAATTCAACTATAGAGTCATTGTTTTGGGATAAAATATTATAATTGTAATTCTCTGTTAAGATATTAAAATAGTTATGTCATTCTTATTAAGACTTTACACACAAGCACAGAGTTCTGCTCAAAACACTCTAACTATAGCTAGCTGAGCACAGGTTCCCAGGGAATGAAACACAGACAGCTTGTTTAGGGAAAGCGAAAACTGGGGTTTTAGGATGGGTATTGCTTGAGGAGCGAGGCTTACGTATGGTACTGCTTTAGAGATCTGTCGTCAGAAGGGTCATCATTAAGGAATTAGAGGAGAGAGGATAAGGGAAAAAAATGCTAACAGGGTAACAGCAAGGCTGCTAAGGCCATAGCCTATTTCACAACTTTCTTTCTTTTTTTTTTGTAGTACTAGAGACTGAACTTGAGGCACTATACCACACAGTTATAGCTCATCTCCAATTCTTTTTACTTTTTGAGACAGGATCTTGCTAAACTGCTGAGGCTGGCCTCAAACTTGCAATCCTTCTGTTCAACCTCCCCAGTCCCTGGGATTGCAGGTGTGTATACTATGTCCAGCTTAGCTCATAAACTTCCCAAAGCCTAAACACATAACTAAACTTTCTTGCTCCTTTTTCTTTATATTAGTTTTGGGAGTTACGTAGGAGGACCATGTTAATGCAAGAGGGCAGACAGCTTGATGCTTTAAGGAGACTAAGTGACTCAAGTCTTTTCACAAGCACACATAACCTCAAATTTGGAAGGTCATACAGAGATGTAACACTGAATCCAGATATATTATCTTTTTATCAAAAACTTTTACTAAAGGGAAAAGACTTCTTACATTGCCTTGATGTTTCCTTAGTTTGGAAATTTGTTCTCCTTTAACTTCCATTTTCTTGAGTAAATGCTCTAGTTCACATTCTATGTCATCACAGACTGAATGACTTTCAGCTTCCTTCATTTGTTTCAGTAGTTCTTCATGCTCCCTATAAAAGAAAAGCAAATATTAAGCACTACTGGGGTTTATTTACAATAAATGTCTTCGCCACAATTAATTTTCTGCTCAAATTTTAGTAGAGTTAAATATTAATCTTCAAAAACAATCTCTATCCTTCTGCTTGTAATCCCAGTTACTCAGGAGGCTGAGGCAGGAGGATTTCAAAGTCAAGGCCAGCCTCAGCAATTTAGCAAGACTCTGTCCCAAAACAAAAAGTAAAAAGGGCTAGGGATATAGCACAGTGGTAAAGTGCCCCTGGGTTCAATTTTCAGTATGACAAATAACAACAACAAATACTATAATCTCTATCTTTAGGACTGTCCAATTAAATCTATGGTAAGTAAAACCAGGCTCTTGTGATTTGAGATTATTAGACACATTCAGAAATATCTTAGACTCAGGTTGCTAAACAACCTTACTAAAAAAATCTGAATTCTTGATGTTCACAGCCAAATGCAATAAAATGTTCTGATGCCCCAGGGTAGAGTTATTAAAGGGGCTCTCTTCAGTTTTAGCTATGGAGTTTGAAATCCTGTCAATAGAACTAGGTATATGTCCTATAGAGTCTCAGTTCGACTAGCTGGTCAGCCAATACACATAATTCTGCAACTTCTATTGAACACATATTTAAACATAGGGCATAATATAATGTATCCATACAGAATCTTCCCTCACTAGGGGTGCTTCAAATTTGTAATGTAAACAAGCCAGAATCTAAAACAAGAAATTATATTCTACTTATCTAATGAAATCACTCATTTAACTAAAAGATTCTAAAAACAAAAGGAGAATCTTTCAAAAATAAAAGGCTTTTGTAGCCAGGTATGGTGGTGCATGTCTATAATTCCAGTGGCTTGGGAGGCTGAGGCAGGAGGATCACAGATTCAAGGCTAGCCTCAGCAATTTAGCAAGACCCTGTCTCAAAACAAAAACAAAAACAAAAACAAAACAAAACAAAAACCAATGAAACAAACAAAACAATAACAACAAAAAACCTTTGTGAGTTAACAAAGGTTAACAAAAGTTAACTCACAAAGTTTAACAACACCAAAACCTGTATGTCAGAATGACACAGAATGATAGTAATATGGGTCTATAAGTACAGATCTTGGGAACAGAGAAACTCCTTAGATTGTAATAATAACTACACATAACTAAAAATGTAAATAAATAAAATGAAAAAAACAGTGACAATAAATCTGCAAATCAAAATAAAATAAGTCCAAAAAAATCAAAATACAGTAAGTCCCAACAGCTAAATAGGCCTTTAAGAATTCCTAAGTGGCACTGTTCTTAGGTGCAAGAAGAAAGGTCAGGTGCCATGGCATATACCTATAATCTCAGCAGCTTGGGAGGCTAAGGCAGGAGCATCCCAAGCTCAGCCTCAGCAATTTAGTGAGACTGTGTCTCAAAATATAAAATAAAAAAAGGGCTGGGGATGTGCCTCAGTGTTTATTCGTGCCTGGATTCAATCCTTGGTCCAAAAAAAAAAAAGAAAAAGAACAAAAGAGCAAGAAGAAAAAATGATATCTATCTATCTTGCTACTGTAGAGCGGATGGCATACACCTATAATCCCAGTTACTTGGGAGACTGAAGCAGATCAAATTTAAGGCCAGCCTAAGCAACTTGGTGAAATCCTGTCTCAAAATACTTTTTAAAAAATTTCAAAAATGGTGCTGGGCATAGTGGCACATGCCTGTAATCCCAGCTAGGCTAAGGTAGGAGGGTTGTGAGTTCAAAGCCAGACTCAGCAACGGTGAGGCACTAAGCAACTCAGTGAGACCCTATCTCTAAAATAAAAATAAAAAATAGGGCTGGGGATGTGGCTCAGTAGTTGTGTCCCTGAGTTCAATCCCCAGTACCAAAAAAAAAAAAACCAAAAAAAAAAAACCACAAAAAATAAAATAAGTGGGGGGTTTGTAGTTCAGTGGTAGAGTTCTTGCCAAACATGTGTGAGGCCCTTGGTTCAATCCCCCTTATTGCAAGCTAAATAAAATAAACAAATCTTACTACTTCTCCTGGTAAACAATTAAAATACTTACATACTCATTTGGTCCAGTTCATCTTGCATTGCCATCAAAAGTTCAGACAAATTGTCACAAAAGGAAATGGACTTTTCTGAGTCCTGAGGTACAGCTTTATACCATGAAGTTTTTCTGACAGGTTTGTAAAGGCGGTTAGGCTCAGTCACATCAGCATTCTGAAGGCTATGATGGCTATAAGGATTCATCATCTTCAGAAGGCTGTGCATGCTTGCCTTCACAGAGCAGCCTGCAGACTTTAGGAGAAAAGAAACAGCAGAGAACAATTTTAAGTGACTGATGCTATTTAATAGCACTCGCAAATAATGTATCATTTTTTTTTTGGAAAACCACTTTAACTTTTATCCTCTCACCTTTTCGGCCTCAAAAGGCAGTTCTCTAAGCTTTGAATGTATCTGTTGAGGTGGTCCTCCTTTAGAACATTTAGTTTTCTAAAGATTGACAAGGGAAAAAGTGAACAAAAATATTATTTTAAAATACACTTAGATGAAGAACTCAGAACTCAACAGTAAGCAAGAAACACAATTTGAAAATAGGCAAAAGACATAATGGACATTTCACTGGAGAAGACAGCAAATGAACATCTGAGTAAATAACCAACATCATTAACTATTAGAGAAAATAAGTTAAAATTACAATGAAATATTATTGCACACTTATAAGAATGACCAAAATAAAAAATAGTAATGACAGCAAGTGTTGACAAGGACACAGAGAAACTGGATCACTCATGTATTGTTGGTAGGAATACAAAATGGTACAGACACTTTAGATGACAGTTTGCCAGATTCTTATGAAATGAAACATGTACTTATCATGTGACCCAACCATTGCACTCTTGCACATTAATGGCAGAGAAATAAAAATTTATATTTACTCAAAAAGGAACCTGTACACAAGTGTTCAAAGCAGCTTTATCTGAAATAGCCCTAAACTAGAAACAATCCAAACATCCGTAAACAGATGAATAGTTAAACTGCAAATTCATAACATAGACTACTATGTAGAAATAAAACTAATGTCTTGATACATTATACAACATTTTGGATGGATCTCAAGGATTAAAGCCAATCCCAAAAGCTGAGTGAAAAAGCCAATCTCAAAAGGTTACATACTGTAATGATTCCATTTATATAACATTCTTGGAATAACAAATCCAGAGATAGTGAACAAATTAGAGATTGCCAGAGGTCAGGGAGGGGGATGTGTAGCTATAAAGGAACTGCAGGAAGGGGCTGTATTGTGGTAGGATATTTCTGTATCTTGATTGTTGTGATTATTACATGAATCTACATATGTGTTAAAACTACATGAAACTCTCATACTAATCAGTTACCATTAGATTTCTAGCTCTAATTATGTTTTTATTTTTCTCAGAAGCCTTCAATAGTTCCCAACTGTTAATAGAATGCAAATTCTAACATGGCATTCAAAGGTCAGCCATTATCTCTCCCCAAACTATAATTTCAACTTTAATTTTATCATATATAACTCCATTTCACATCACTATAGAATTATGGGTCCCTGGAAAAAGCTACAACAATTTCCTCAGACTATAATACATTTCTTCTCATCTCAGTCTACTTGAATACTTAAAATTCTCCAAGGCTGCCTTAAATGCTGCTTCTTACATCACCCTTCACATAGTACTTTGCCAACACAGCATCACAACACTATTCATGACTCCATTAGCTTTTTATTGCACTCTCTTCAATTTGTGTATTTACCTGTTTCTCATAAATTCTTCCCTTATTTATCCCTTTATCACATAGAGGTATAAGTCTATGTACATAAAGGTGTATGAGTTGTAATAGAAGGGAGACTACTAGAGGGGGATCAGGTGAAGGGAGGAGAAGAGGGAAAAAAGAGGTACTGGGGAATGAAATTGACCAAATTATGTTATCTGCATGTATGAATATGCAACAACAAAGCCCCACTGTTATGTGCAATTAGAATGCACAAAAAAATAAATAAATTCAAAAATCGAACACGAATGAGTTGAATATTCAATTCAGGATATGGAGAAACAGTGTCAGAGACAAATAGGTCTTTCCTAGAAGGCCTCTTAAAACCTGATCAGCAACCTTAGTGCTCCTTCCATTCCTAAAGGAAGACATGATTATTTACAGACTCAATGAACCTGGGATTTCAACTAAGTACTGTATAAAGTGATTTTGCTAATTACTTTCTTCCCTTTGAAGAGCCCTTATCTTTCTGTTATTTCTTTTATCTTCTCCCTGTGCCCTTTACAATAAATAGGCAAGTTTTAAAATAAATTCCAGTCCACTAATTCTTCATGTAAATGATTCTATAAAACATAAATATAAAAATAAATCAATATTTGTTTCACTTGCAAATTACTTACAGTATTTATTTGTATAAAATAATACTTACAGTATTTATTTGTATAAAATTTATATATATATTAATATATTCTATATTATCAAATCTCAATGTACACAGAACTAGGTGTGTAGCTTAGTGGTTAAACACTTGCCTAGCATGTGTCAGGCCCTGGGTTCAAAAAAAAAAAAAGCATTCCAAAAAAAAAAGCAAAACCAACACAAACAAAAACTCAATAAGACATATAACAAATGTTGAAAGAAAGAAAAAGGCTATGTGTGTGTGTGAGTATATACTGGGAAAAAATTGTTGAACTGGGAAAAAAATTTTCATTATCATAGTTACAAAAAAATTTTTTCCCCTTGAAGTATGTATGTGTATATATAAATTGTGTGTGTGTGTGTCTGCTTGTATATAGTGTGTTATATTGATCTAAACAAAATCTTGGTCAATCTATAAAGTACTAACTTTCCCATCCTTATTTTTAGGCAAATTCAAAGAACATAGAGAATAAATAGTGATAAATTCCCTATATAATTGACTTAACAAACATCTATAAAGTAAATCTGTAAAAAAAATCCTTGTTTTTTATTTTGCATGTACCATATAAAACTGCATTCAGGATTTATTGTGTTGTCAGCATCTATTACATTGCTTAGTGCCCTTTTACAAAAATATTACAAAATATACTTCTCTAAGAGTTCAAGAATAGAAAAATCTTTTTCTAGAAAAACTGCACTGATTCTTACTATTTCACAAAGAGCGATATTACCCATTATGTGCTCTTTTTTGCACAAAGTTTGGACACAACTGATGGTACCTATTTAATCATTTTGAGGTATTGGAAACCAAACCCAGGTTTTTGTGTATGTGAGGCAAATCATCTATCATTAAGCTACAACCCCAGTTATTTATTAATTTATCTTTGAGACAGGGTCTTGCTAAGTTGTTGAGGCTGGCTTCAAACTTGTGATCCTCTTGCCTCAGCCTCTCCAGTGGCTGGGAATATAAGTGTATGCCATCATGCACAGTTAGTTACTTTCTTTAACCTAGGTTTATGGAATACTCCTAACACTCAAAACCACCATCACCTGACTCATTTCATGGTATTATTGCATGTATTAATATGTATCTCTTCAAATCCTTTCTGTAAATATACAGGATTAATTAACAGATTAAAAGGGTGAATAAACAAGCATTAGAAAATAAGAAAGTGTTATTTGGGGAAAAGTTTCATATGCATACCTTTGAAGATTTCTTTTTTTCCTTGGAGAGTTTTGATTTTGAAACTGAAGACATTAAAATTTTACTGATTTCAAGTCCAGTTTGAAGCTATAATATTACAGAAACAATTTATAATATTGACTGCAACATGATTCTTTAAACATAATGAAAGATCAGATCTTGGTTTATAAGTATTTTTAAAATCTTTTTTGAGAACTGGTGCCACAGCACACATCTGAAGGCTTAGCTACTCAGGAGGTTCACAGGTAAAGACTGCTTAAGACAAGGGGTTCAGGGTCAGATTGGGCAATATAGTGAGACACCCATCTCAAAAGGAAAAAAAAAGCTTTTTGAGACAGAAAAGCCAAAATACTATTTATGTGTGAGAAAGTCATTAAATCTACTGGTAATTATAATCATTTTCTGTTTATAAGAGGATAAATTAAAACATACATTAAATTATATCTATATCTATATCTATATCTATATCTATGTATCTATATATATATCTAAAACTGAAACTAATCTATCCTAGGAGTTATTTCAACTGAAAATATATATATTTGTAAGAATTTCAAAAGACTGAAAAACCTCCTGGCAATTAATCTAAGCATATGAATATGCCTGTTGAAAATTTCATTTTTGTAGCAAAGAGACAAAACTAACATCCTAAGAAGCAGAAATTAAGAGTCTAGAATATAGGCTTCAGTTAATGAAAAGAACGTATAATAAAACATATGCTGCTGGGCGCAGTGGTACACTCCTGTAATCCCAGAGGCTTGGGAAGCTGAGGCAGGAGGATCTCGAGTCCAAAGCCAGCTTCAGCAACAGCAAGGCGCTGAACAACTCAGTGAGACCCTGTCTCTAAATAAAATATAAAATAGGGCTGGGGATGTGGCTCAGTGGTTGAGTGCCCCTAAATTCAATCCCTGGTACCCCAAAATAGAAAAATATGCTGTTTACTGTGATAGCTTAAAAAATGTTATTTACCTCTGAAGCCTTGTCTTGAAAAAGCTTACGATGATGCTCTTCTTCCTTAAGTTTTTCTTCTAGATGTTTAATCTTGTCCTGCAAAAGAATAAAAAACCTGGGACTGTTCTATAACACCAGAGCCAAATACCCTTTGTTCCTTTTCCAGCCAGAGTCCTAGGGGTCTTGATTTTTAAAAGGTGACATGTTAAAGCAGAAAGTGAGAAAAAATAATAGCAAAAGATCAGAAGATTTTTTTTGGGCAGGGGGGGTTGTTGCTTTCTTCCTATGCTTCCTTACCTGCTATTGAATATACAGAAAACAAAGAGAAAGGAAGGAATGCACACACACATAAGCTTTACTGACTTCCATCAACCCTAATGATGAAACTACTAAGAGTATTAAATGTTTAGAAGGTCAAATCGTCTTGGGTCTCAAAGTTTCATTCAAAACAGGAAAATAGCAATAAATGTCTACCACGCTGCATCTGAAAAGAGTGCAGTTTTGTGGGAAGAATAAGGATAGGAAGATGTATTAGAAATATAAGATATGGTTCTTGTTACTTAAGAGCACATACATGATTATAGTTAGGGAAACAAACAATATAATGGGCTGGGACTGTAGCTCAGCGGCAGCACACTTGCCTAGCATGTGAGAGGCACTGGGTTTAATCCTTAGCACATTAAATTTAAAAAGGAAACAATATAATAACAAAGTAATGGATATGATTTGACATGAACTGTGTGAACACGTAACCTTATACATGTAAGTATTATATTTTCTAGCTGTGTGAGATGGTTCAGCATAGAAGGCTAGTACTATTTCAAAGGGAAAACTTCCTGAGTGTTGGATAAATCAAGGAAGGCTTCAAAGAGGAAGAAGAGCTTTGAAAAAATCCTATGAAATGCAAAGAATTTGGGGTAAAAAGAAGAGGAGGGGATTTAGAATAGGCCTCACTTGACCACAAGTGGTAAAAGGCAATCTTCTCAGTATCCTTTAGGTAAATTATCTGACAAATGAAAATATTCTGTCATCTTAGAAAAAGTCAAAATTAGAATTTTACATTGAAAAGCAAACTCATTTGGTCATGACAGAACACATTAACTTTTATCTCCACAAGGCAGGAATTAATATCTGGATTATTTAAAATTATAAACGAAGTTCTAAAAAAGTTAAGATTTACTGTCCATTCACATACAATGCCAATTTTGCTTAGCACTCAAAATTTATTCCTGGCATCATCAATTCAAAGACAGAAGTAGAAGCTTACCTCAGCAGTTTTCTGAGTTGTTGTCAGTCTAAAACACTCTTTTTCTAAGACATCAAGCTTTTCAAGTTTTGCATGCAGCTTCAACTGATCTTGTTCTTTTTCCCTTTGAAGCTGGGCCTGGAAAGAATTTAAAAAAACAAACGAACAAACCCTGAATTTGGGAATCGATGCCAATGGATCAAGAATAATACAATTTCTGAGAATTGAAATACAATATAAATCTATTGTGTGAAACATGTACCTGCCATGTGTATAGTTTTTTAGGTACTTACGAGCAAAAACAAGAAAATCAAATACAATGTGCAAAGAAAAGAGATATGCTATATTAGCATCAATGGAATAAATTCTTCTATGCAACTTTACATAACAATTCTACTAATAAAAACATGATTGGCAAAACCTGTATTAAAGAAACAAAGTGTTATGCACAAGGTGAACAAACTTGCTCATTGACTAAACCTCTCCTTGACTCTAACTTAGAAAAGCTATCGTAAGAATAAAACATAAAAAGCACATGGAGGAAAGGAAAGCTATACATAAACAAATGCACATCTATATACTTTTTTTTTTGGACCAGGGATTGAACTCAGGGACACTCGGCCACTGAGTCACATTCCCAGTCCTATTTTGTAGTTTATTTAGAGACAGGGTCTCACTGAGTTGCTTAGGGCCTCGCTAAGTTGCTGAGGCTGGCTTTGAATTCGAGATCCTCCTGACTCAGCCTCCCAAGTCGCTTGGATTACAGGCGTGCGCCACCGCGCCCGGCTTCTATATACTTTTTGTAATGGTATTTATCACCACACTAATGAAAGAGATTAATAACAGAGGCAACTGTGAGGGGGTGCGGAGAATTCTCCAAACTATCTGCTCAGTTTCCTAAAAAACAAAAATAGCTCTAAAAGATAAAGTCTATTTATAGTCAAAAGAAAAACAACCATCAGTAAAGAGTCTTGGGGACCTGTGCCCTAGCATTTAGAGTTCCAGATGAAGAGGAGAGGGAGGTAGGACAGAATAATTATTTGAAGGACAATAACTAAAAGCATTCCAAACTTAAGGAAAGATACTGACAGATTAAAAAAAATCTCAAAAATTCCAGACAAAATAAATACACAGAAAACTACACTTGGGCACGTCATTATAAAATTGTGCAAATCCAATAATGAAAGCAGAATCTTAGATGCAGCCTGAGAGATGATGTCATTTTGCACGGAAGAATGAAGATAAGAATTTCATTAGATACTGTGAAGCCAGGAGACAACTGAAATAAAATCTCTAATGTGCTAAAATTTAAAAAACTTTCAACTAGAATTCTATCTCCAGCAAAAATACTCTTCACACAATAGTGAAAAAGATTGTTATAGATAAATAAATGCCAAGAGAATTTTTAGAATTCTTATATTTTCCTTTAGACTGAATAAAACTGATATCAGATGGGAAACTGAATCTGTAAGAAAAAAATGAAAAAGCATTAGAAATGATAAAAATGTGGGTAAATATTTTTTCTTGCTTTTTAATTTTCTTTAAAGAATAATTGACCATTTACTATCCTTCCTATCCCTATGCCTCTTCCCCTCCCCGCTTCACTCCCCTCTACCTAATATAAAGTAACTATTTCTCCCTGGTGCTCCCTCCACTGTGAAATAGCATCCACATATCAGAGAAAACATTTGGCCTTTGGTTTTTGGGGGGTTGGCTTATTTTGTTTAGCATGATATTCTCCAACTCCATCCATTTACTGGCAAATGCCATAATTTCATTCTTCTTTAGAGTTGAGTAATATTTCATCATACACACACACACACACACACACACACACACACGCACATTTTTTTTTTATCCATTCCTCTGTTGAAGGGCACCTAGATTGGTTCCATAGTTTAGCTACTGTGAGTTGAGCTGCTATAAACATTGATGTGGCTGTGTCACTGTAGTATGCTGATTTTAAGTCCTTTGGGTATAAACTGAGGAGTGGTAGAGGGAAACAGACATTATTACTTCACGTACATATATGACTGCATGACCGATGTGATCCAACAATATGTATCATCGGAAAAATGTGAAATTAACACTCCATTTATGTACGACTTATCAAATGTATAAATGCATTCTACTGTCATGTACAACTAATTAGAACAAATGAAAAAATTAATAAAAATAATTGACCATTTAAAGAAAAAATAATGCATTATGGCTTTTATAACATACGAAAGTAAAATTATGAAAACTATAATACAAACAGATTAAGTTGAAGCATACTGTGTTATCATATACATAAAGTTAAAACTAATTAAAACTAATTCATGGCCAATTGTAGTAAGTTAAGAATACATGGGGGATCCAAGATGGCGGATTAGAGGAAGGCTGCATTCCTACTTGCTCCGTGGATTCCTACTTGCTCGGGATTCAAACAGCAGGAATATGACTCTCAACGAGACTTTATATTCAAAGCACATATAAGGGGTCCCCAGGTGCCGCTCCAGAACCAACTCAGCCGGGCTGGGCTCGGCCCGCCGCGGGCAGCTACCATCCGGGAGCGCCAGACCCTGCAGCTGCTTCGGAGCCACCGACCTGGGTCTGCGCCAGCCAACAAGTGAGTGCGGGTCCCCAGTAGTGCTTTGGAGTCACTGGGCGGCACCAGCCGGCGGCCTCCCAGGCAGAGACCGAGCATCTCAGGCTACCTGGGGCATCCAGAGGCGTCGGGGAAACTCTGGGATCGCGGACTCTGGCGGGGAGATGGAACTACCCCACGCTATTTTGGCAGCTTAACTGGCGGAGAAGGCCCATTACCAGCTTCCTGGGGCCTCCAGCTGTGTCAGGGGAGCTCCAGCCGGGAAACTCTGGGAACACAGTCTCTGGCTGGGAGTGGGAACTATTCTGCCCCACTTCCGCAGCTTCCCTGGCAGAGAGAGTGCCCATCTCGGGCTTCCCAGACCCTCCAGCCGCACCGGGAGAGGTTGGCCCGAAGCCCCTGGGATCGCTGACTCTGGCAGGGAGGTGGAACTGCTCTGAGTTTGGCGGCTTCCCGGCAGAGGGGGTCCATTTCCAGCTTCCTGGGGACGCGAGCTGCGTCAGGGGAGCTCCAGCCGGGAGACTCTGAGAACGCAGTCTCTGGCTGGGAGTGGGAACTATTCTGCCCCACTTCCGCAGCTTCCCTGGCAGAGAGTGCCCATCTCGGGCTTCCCAGGCCCTCCAGCCGCACCTGGAGAGGTTGGCCCGAAGCCCCTGGAATCACTGACTCCGGTGGGGAGGTGGAACTGCTCTGAGTTTGGTGGCTTCCCTGGCAGAGGGGGTCCATTTCCAGCTTCCTGGGGCCACCAGCAGTGTCAGCAGTGTCTGGAGTGATCGGGCAGAGAGCTTTGGGCCTTTGGCAATAGCTTACAGTGTCCCCAGGAGAGAGCAACCACCTGCCACTGCCTGAACCCCCAGCGAGGAGTTCAGGTCAGCCTGGGCTCTCAAGCCCAGTGTCTCCATCACTGAGCACAGTTCTGTGACACCACCCCAACTTGAACTAGTGCCCAGGCCCACACCCAGGCCCGGAGTCTACCACCTTGCTGTATCTAATTGTCTATCAACACTAGGCTGCCTCTGCCCAGAAGCATTGATCATTCCCAACCTGGAGGCAGTGGGACAGCACCTTTCTTGGGTCACCGCTTGATCAAACACCCCTCAAGCAACAGAGGGGAAGATACACGAGCACCATGAGAAAACACGGGAAGAAAGTGTCCCAATTAAACCTAGATGATATATCAAGAGAACCCAAAGACAGCATGGTAGAAGGAATGACAGAAATGGAGTTCAGAATGTTCATAATTAAAGTGATCCAAGAAGAGAATGATGTGACGAGAGAGCAGATTCAGGCTATGAATAATCAGTTAATAGAGCAATTGCAGGAAGCAAAAAATTACTTCAATAAAGAGATAGAAATTCTGAGAAAAAAACAAACAGAAATTCTTGAAGGAAACAAGGAAATGAAGGAAACAATAAACCAAGTTAAAAACTCAATAGAAAGCATAATTAACAGAATAGATCACTTGGAGGATAGAACCTCAGACAATGAAGACAAAATATTTAATCTTGAAAACAAAGTCGAACAAACAGAGAAGATGGTTAGGAATCATGAACGAACCCTCCAAGAAATATGGGACATCATGAAAAGACCAAATTTAAGAGTAATCGGGATTGAGGAAGGCGCACAGATACAAACCAAGGGTATGAATAATCTATTCAAGGAAATATTATCAGAAAATTTCCCTAATATGGTGAATGAGATGGAAAATCAATTACAAGAAGCTTACAGGACACCAAATGCACAGAATTACAACAGATCCACACCAAGGCACATTATAATGAAAATGCCTAACATACAAAACAAAGATAGAATTTTAAAGGCGGCGAGAGAAAAGAATCAGATTACCTACAGGGGGAAACCGATACGTATATCAGCAGATTTATCAGCCCAGACCCTAAAAGCAAGAAGGGCCTGGAA
>JAJEJO010002789.1:51358-106265 GCA_020662805.1 Glaucomys volans
CTGTACTCCATTTGTGTTCAATGAATCAATAAGTAAATAAAAAAAAAAAAAAAAAGAATACATCTTTTATGGGCTAGAGATACAGTTCAGTAGTAGAGCACAGGCCCTGGGTTTGATCCCCAAGACAAAATAACAACAATAACAACAAAACCTACATGTTTTAGCCAGGTGTGGTAGTGTGCACCTGTAATCCCAGCTACTTGGGAGCCTGAGGCAGGAGGATTGCAAGTGTGAGGCCAGCCGAGGAAACTAAGCAAGCCCAAAATACAATTTTAAAAGAAGTGCTATGTAGGTGTGGTGGAACACACCTGTAATCCCAGCAACTCAGGAGGCTGAGGCAGGAGGATCACAAGTTTGAGGCCAAACTCAGCAACTTAGTGAGGTCTTAAGCAACTTAGCCAGACTCTGTCTTGAAATAGAATATAAAAAAGGGCTGGGGGTGCAGCTCAGTGGTAGAGCATTTGCCTAGCATGAGCAAGGCCCTGGGTTTGATCCCCAGTACAGGAAGAAAGAAAATCCAAGTATTAGTTGCTTTGTTGGGCGTTGAAGGGAGAGCTTGAAATAACTTTGAAGAGAGATGAAAATCTCTGGGATGATGGAAATATTCTCTTATAGTATTCAATAGAGGTATGGATTACACAAGTATATGTATTTACATACAGTATATATATCTGTTTACTTAAGATCTGTGCTTAAATTAACTCCATGTAAATTATATCTAAAGAAAACATTTTTAAAATTAAATTGTTAAAAGTCATTAATTACATTTAGCTAGGCAAGTACTGTGGTTTGGATCTTGACTGTGCCCCTAATGGGCCATGTATTAGAGGCTTGGTCTCTAGCTTGGCACAATTGGGAGGTGGTGGAAACTTTAGAAGTAGGGCCTTATGGGAGGTCTTTGGGGAGCATGCCCTTTAAGGGAAGAGTGGAATTCCAGTCCCTTTCTCTTCTTCTCTTTCATATGCTGGTGAATGATTCTAAGGTGAATGATTTTGCTCCACCACATGCTCTTGCTGAGATGTACAGTCATATATTCAAAGCAACAAGGTCAATGAAATCATGTACTGAAACTCTGTAAGTAAAATAAACCTTTTTATTTTATAGGTTGATTATCTCAGGTTATTGTTTATAGTGACAAAGCTGACTAATACAGATAGGAATTTCTAGATCATTGGAGGATGCATGCTGGACTTTGTATGGCCATATATAATAACATTTTTCCTGCAAAATGTTTCTTCATAACTTTCACCCATTTTTGTATTGCTTTACTTTTGGGCGGGGGGTCCTGTTTAAAAAGTTCCTTTCCAAAGAGGTCGTAAAAACTTGGAATAACTTTGTTTTAGAACTTTGTTCTACATTTGCTTCTAAATGTTTCAGAGTTTTGTCTTTTATATTTGTCTTTAATCCTTCTGGAACTGATTTTATGTATGGTGTGAAGTTGGGATCCAATTTCAGTTTCTCCAGACTATTTATTGAACTATCTTTTCCCCAATGATCTACAATTGTATATTGAATTTCTGTAAGTCTTTATTTTAGATGTCTAGCCATATAAAAAATGTTATCTTGTTATTTTAATTTTGATAGCACTATAATTTGTTTCACTCTCTAGTAGAGTAAGACCTTCAGAACAGTTCAGCTGTTCTTGAACCTTTGTTTTTCCTGTATAAATTCTATACTCTCTTTAGTTTCTTCAAAACCTATTATATGTTTGACCCATCAAAATCCAGTATTAGTACTTTTACCCTTTTCTAAGATAATGTAAGAATGTTAGAATACTTTAAACTATATTTACTCCATTTTAATTTATAAGCTATTATTCTGATGCATTTTAATCATCTCTATATTAAAGCTGTTGTTTTATACAATAAATAAAGCTGTTGTTTTATACAATATTCATTTAGATTTACCATTTTTTTGCTCTTTATTCCTTTCTATATCTCTGATCTTCCATAGAAGAAAAATTCTCTTCTTTCTGAATACATTCTTTATTGCCTCCTTCAGAGCATATCTACCAGTAACAAATTATCTCCGTCCTTGTTAATTCTGTGTGTGTGTGTGTGTGTGTGTGTGTGGAGGGGTACTAGGGATTGACTCTAGAGGCACTCTACTATTGAGCTACTTCCCTAGCCCTTTTTATTTATATTTTTAAATTTTTATTTATTTATTTTTTGGTAGGGTACTGGGGATTATAAATTCAGGGGCACTTGACCACTGAACCACATCCCCAGCTCTATTTTGTATTTTATTTAGAGGCAGGGTCTCACTGAGTTGCTTAGTGCCTCACTTTTGCTGAGGTTGGCTTTGAACTCGTGATCCTCCAGGCTCAGTCTCCCAAGTTGCTGGGATTACAGGTGTGTACTGCCTCACCCAGCACTTTTTATTTTTTGAAACAGGGTTTCACTAAGTTGCTAAGGTTGGCTGTGAACCTATGATCCTCTTGCTTTAGCTTCCTGTGTAGCTAGGATTATAAGTGTGTGCCACTGTGCCCTGCCAGGCTTTCTTAGTCTTAAAATGTCTTTATTTAACCATTATTTCTCAAAGATACCTGCACCAGGCATAAAATTCTAGATCAAGAGCTATTTTCTTTTAATACCTTTAGTCTATCAGTCCACTGTCTTTTGGATTCAATACATTCAGTTGAAAAGTCAGTTATTTAATTACTGTTTCTTTGAATATAATCATCTTTTCCATCTGCTTTGAAGACTTTTTTTATTTACCTTTTTATGAGATACCTGGGTAAAGCTTTATTTATGTTTATTCTGCTTTGATTGTATACAGCTTCTTGAATCTGTGGTGTGATTTTTTTTTTTTTTTTAGAAAATTCTCAGCCACTATCTCTTCAAATATTGCTTCTGCCCATTTTCCCTCTGAAACTCCAACTGCATATAAGTTGGATCTTCTCACTCTGCTTTCTGAATTTACTATCATTTTGTCTTTTCATTCACCTGGATGATTTCTACTTTCATTTTATTAATTCTCTCTTCCAATCTTCTGTTAGATTCATCCATTTAGAACACTGAGTTCTAAATTTCAGATATTTTATTTTTTCGGTTCTATAATTTTTATTTGTTTCTTTCTCAAACCTGCTTTGCCATTTTATAGTTTCCAATGCTCAACTAAAAGTTTCAATCCTGTTTTATAATCTTGACTAATACAAGCATAAGTATTTTAAAGTCAGTGTTATAGCCAATATCTTTCTGGAACTAATGGGTTATGGATACTGTTTCTTATTCAGTTTCTTATCTTCTTCTGCCTGGCTATCTTTAACTGAAAGTTGATCACCATGTTGAAGAAATGTTTATAGAAATAATTTGAGGTCTCTGAGAACACTGGTAATCTAGGATTGCTTTAATCCAATTTCAGAGACTATTGCTTTAATCCAATTTCAAAGACTACATAGTTTTCTAGGTCTCTCTGAAAACCTGAAACAGACTTTTGTGTGTGTGTGTGTGTGTGTGTGTATGTGTGTGTGTATGGTGCTGGGGACTGAACCCAGGGCCTTGTGCTTGTGAGGCAAGCACTCTACCAACTGAGCTATATTCCCAGCCCCTGAAACAGACTTTTAATCTGGGTGGTTTTCCTTCCTGCTCACCCTTATGAAGTACTCAGAACACAAGAGATTTTGCAGCGTTCCTACTCTTAATAGGTCCCAGACTCTAATTTTCTTAGTCCTAAAAACATGGCTGTCAAAGGCAATATTTGGTCTGTCAACTGCCTCTTCTGGACTCCGAAAGGCTTACAGGAAGAATGAACCCAAAAGTCAGGCCAAACTCTGTGGATCTGAAGACTAGATACAAAGATTTCGAATTAGTGACTTTTCATTGTCTTATTAATTTTCCAATGCCTTTATGTATCTTTTGTTTTTTATTTTTCCCTTCTTTTTAAAAATATTATCCAGTTTTTCTTTGCAAAAAGTTTGGTTAGTAATCTACCATTACTATAGGTGGTAATCTCCTAAGTGTAGCTTTATATCTGTGTTAGTCAGCTCTATGTCACTGACCAAAATACCTGATATAGAGAAGTTAAAGGAGGAAAAATTTAGTGTGGCTCATACTTCCAGTCCATAGTTGGCTGGTTCTCTTGCTTTGGGCCAGAGGTTGGACAGAAAGTCATGGCAGAAGGGTGTGGCATAGGAAAGCTGCTTAGTTTGTGGTGGCCACGAACAAAAAAAAGAAAAAGGAAGGTTCCAAGAAAGGACAAGATGTAGCTCCCAAGGGCACACCCCAAGGACTCACTCTCTCCAAGTAGGTTCTAACTTCTACAGTTCCACTGCTCCAGCAGTCCACTCAGCTATCACTGGATTAATCCACTGATGAAGCCAGAGACCTCATGATCCAATCACTTCCAAAAGTCCCACCTCTGAACATTTCTACAATGGGGTACAAGCCTTCAATACATGCATTTTAGGGGACATTACACATCCAAACAATAACAATATCCTATTTTACCTAAGGTTATGACAATTTTCCTATATTAAATTTTCTTCAAACACATATTAAATTATATTGTCATTCTTTATAGAAAATGTGCTCACCTGTTGTTCTAAGATCATATTCTTTTCTCGTTCTACGTTGAGAACCATTCTCTTTGTATATTCTAGTTGCTTCTCTAGAAGAGTACAACGAGACTGGGCTGAGCTTAACTGTAAACTTATATCTATGAAAAAGGCAAAATAATGAGCCAATTAGTTGAGTATCACATAGATCAGAGATTTAGTTATCATGAAAAACTCATTATATAAATTAAATCAAGAGCTAAACATTCTCCAACTATCCCATTCCTGGGTAAATATCTGGAGAAAATGAAGTCAAAATACCAAAAAGACACTGCATACCCATGTTTACTGTGGCACTATTCACAAGAGCCAAGGTATGGATTCAGGCTAATTGCCTGTCAACAGATAAATGGATAAGTAAAATATGGTACATACAGAATAAAGTAATATTCAGCCATAAAGAAGAATAAAATAAAACATTTGCAGAAAAATGGACGAAACGAGAGAACATCATGTTGAGCAAAATAAGCCAGAGAAGCCGGGCGTGGTGGCGCATGCCTGTAATCCCAGCACCTGGGAGGCTGAGGCAGGAGGATTGTGAGTTCAAAGCCAGCCTCAGCAACTTAGCGAGGCCCTAAGCAACTCAGTGAGACCCTGTCTCTAAATAAAATACAAAATAGGGCTGGGGATGTGGCTGGGGATGTGTCCCTGAGTTCACTCAGTGGCCACTGAGTGTCCCTGAGTTCAATCCCTGGTTCCCAAAAAAAAAAAAAATAAGCCAGAGACAGAAAGACAAATATGTTTTCTCTCATATGTGGAAATCATACAAAAATAAACAAATGACATGAAAGTAGACGAGGGATCATTAAGGTGTGGGAAAGAGGCTGGGTAGGGGCAGGGGTAGAAGAAGGGTGGACAATATGATCAATGCATGATGTAGGCATGCATGGAAATATCACAGTGAATCATATAAATTGTACTTATTAATATAATAATTATAAAAAAGAGCTAAATATTCAAGGTTTCTTTCAGCACTAACTACTGGTTTTAAATATGTATTTTGTGAATACCTCATTAATTATAGACACCTGGTTTACATGGTCTCCCTAAAAGTCTAGAAAGCATACTTTTTTTTCTTTGCTTTTCTTTTTTTTTTCTTCTTTGTTTTCTGGTTTTGGTGGTATTGGGGATTGAACCCAGGGCCTTGCATGTGCTAGGTGGGTGTTCTACCACTGAGCTACATGCCCAGGCTAGAAGGCATACTTTTGAAAGAGGAGATGTCAGCAACTTATGAGATGGTAAATATCCTGGTTGTTTTGGAAATAGCACCATGTATAAAAGCAGATGAAACAAAGTCTTTTAACTATCAGTAAGTTTCTTCTCTGTCAGGAAAATCAGGAGTATGCACTCTCATTTTCATTTGCTCTTGACTACTGACCACACAGTTAATTCTATAGAGGTAAAAAGCTTATTTCTAATCCTTTATTTTCCTCAGCTCTTTTTTCCACTTTTGTCCAGTTACCTCAGAAAACTTTTTTCTCTCCATTATTCATTCTGGTGGTTTTTTGGGATTTTTTGGACTGGGGATTGAATCTAGGGGGCACTTTACCACTGGGTTATATCCCCATTCCTATTTATTTATTTTTAAAATTTTGCTTAGAGCCTTGCTAATTTGCTAAAGCTGGTCTTGATTTTGGGATACACTAGCCTCAGCCTCCCAAGTGTTTGGGATTAAAAGTTTGTGCCAACATGCCTGGTTTCATTCTGTTTTAAAAGTAAAACACAAATTTGAGCTTTGTTTATGAGGGTGAATGTAGCATTAAAAGGGAAAAGAAAACCTTAGGTTCTGAAGTGAAATTAGATGAAAAACTTACATTCTAAATTTCTGAATTCTTGTGTTTAATGTCCTTTCCATAATTTCCACAGAGGTCTCTATCCACCTAACTTCCTCTCAAGTTAAATAAAATTCTTTTTTTATTCATTTTTATTGTTTTTGTATAGTATACTACTCTTGTTTATATTTCAAATTTTAAAAATGTGTTAACTAAAAATATAAATCATTTCAATTAAATAATACAAATGGATTTATTCTGAAAATATTCTTATTTCTAAATACAACATCTATAAAATCAATTTTTCTTTTAATCTCAATTTATGAACTGCGATAATAGCTATAACAAAGATAAATTCAAAGATACATTTTCCACAAATATCTACATGTCTGAGAACAAGGCCTCAAGGTTTCAGTGTATATAAGAACAAAGATATTTGGATAAATCCACTCAAACTGGAATTATGATTTTCAAATTGTAAACTCTGGTAAACCCTAATTTCTAAGAACTATTGTATTTTTTACCTTTTTTCTGTTTTATCAGCTCCTGGTGTGCCAGATTTCTCTCATTTGTTTCATTCTCCAAGGCCTTTTTATACTGTGCTGCTTCTCTGGAAAGAATATTCAGGTTATCTTCAGCTTGTGTTCTCTCCAGCTCTAAATGATGAATCTTTTCCTGAAGAGATTTTAAGGCCAAAATAAGAGCTGTTGAAAAAAAAAATTGTGTGATGTTTTAAATGGAAGTTTTTGAAGACTTAAAATCATAGTAACATGGAACGACGACAGCAACAACAAAATGAGGAGTATATTTTTGTTAGTGGCCAGAAAAATGGAGAAGTAATATATATTCATAAAAATAACAAATGTCTGAAACTCTGAAGAGGGATAAATTTCCTCTAGCATATCTTATAAAAGCAATAATAATTCATTGTATTAAGTGATTATTAGGACTGAGAAAGCTAAGAACCACAATTAAATAAAATGAATATTTTCAAATTGAAAGGATGCTTACTAATTAACATGGGAATTTTAGGTTTAAAGGGTTTTTCTCAGTTTCCAATGTGTTCAGTTTTAGTCCAACCACAACATTTATTATTTCTTTGTCCCAGATATAGTATTAAGAATCAGGACATATGAAGTAGAATAGATTTTTTTCCCCTGTGGCGGGAAATGTAATCTAATAGTTTACTTGGTGTCAGGTTTGAAAGATGTAAGGATTACACATATACTACTGTGATTTTTTATTCAGTTGCATTAATATCTTCATGATTCAGATCAACTCAGAGTTACAAAATTTTCAAATACTATTTTATACTTTCTACTCAATTGTAACTTAGAAATGAATAGAATTGAAATGTTATAGGTTAACTTTTATATGGTTTATATCCAATTAGATGATTGTTAGAGATTATCATTTTACTTTTACAAATGAGATAAATCATATTTATTGCTCTTTATATGGTACCCATAGCTGAATCAATGATATAGATCACTGTTTCTTATGGTTTATCTCACAAAGATAATCTATTTATTAATGGAAATCATTATTACAGAATATTAAAAATCAAGTGATAATTAGCATTATATAATTTATAAGACATAGGGTATGTCTGGAGTCAAATATTTTTTTAATTCAATTTTAAGATCCTCCTGTTTATATACAAAAAATTATAATACTCATATTTTGCAGTTACTCAGATATGTCTTCCAAAAAGATTTTAAAAAATAATTTTGAACATATGCAACTTCTAAATCTAATCCTTGAATAAGACCAACTCCATTTAATTCATTAGCATTCTAATCATCTAGTTTAGAAGGACTCGAAATTTGACCTTTCATTCTTCAAAGAGTGTTTACTGTTTTCTAAATGTTTTTATGATAAACCTGTGTTATACATCTATTGGCTTATATTAATCATCATTTTATGGCTGAAAAAGTCAAAGTAAAAAATGTTACGTTACTTGTTTAGGTTCATAGAAATTTAGCAATAGAATTAAAATTAGAAGTTTCATTAAAATTAAATATAAAATCACATTATTTTCTACATAAAAAGGTAGATTTCTTATAATATACTTTGGATCATCCCTCCAGTTTATGTAAAAATTTTTATTAGCATTACCTTGGCTATTTGAGTTATGAAGCATTTTAGGAGAGGTAGCTTCTAAGTTCACAGGGTGGCAATTCTGAAATGATTTGTCCTGGGTGCGTGATGGAACAAATACTTTTTCTGGAGGTTTAAGATAGCTTCCTAATACACTATGTATTAATTCTGAATCCATTATCTGTAGAGAATAAAGGTATAGCATCACTGTTTCCTATCTGAGGATGAAAACATTATACAAAAACTCAGAGAACCTAAACAATATAATCATACACTATGGAGCTGTATCTTCACAAACTTAATTATCACAAATTCAATTATGACAACCTCAGCAATAACAGAAAGAAAAATGAAGGGCCGTTCTGACTTTCAATAAACATGTACCCTGGAGTAAGGGATGTCAGTTTGCCAGTTTCTCAGTTGCTCATAAGTCCCATGTACCAATCATAGCTTAAACACTTCTCCACAAAAAGTAGAACTCCAGAGCTTAAACAGAAAGCACCATTCTAGCCAGGCGCGGTGGTGCATGCCTGTAATCCCAGCGGCTTGGGAGGCCGAGGCAGGAGAATTGCAAGTTCAAAGCCAGCCTCAGCAACTTAGTGAGGCCCTAAGCAACTGTTTTAGTCAGCTTTTTCACTACTATGACAAAAAGGATGCAACCAGAGCAACTGTAGAGAAGGAAGTTTGAGGGCTCACAGTTTCAGAGGTCTCAATCCATAGGCAGCAGGCTCCATTTCTCAGGGCTCAAGGTGAGGCAGGACACCATGGCGGAAAAGTGTGGTGGAAGGAAGCAGCTTACATGGTGCTGAGGAAGCAGAGAGACTCCACTCTCCAGATACAAATATATACCCCATAGCCACGTCCCTAATGAGCCACTTCCTCCAGCCACACCCCACCTGCCTCCAGCTATCACTCAGTTAATCCCATCAATCAGGAATTAATTTGCTGATTAGGTCAAGACTCTCACAATCCAATCATTTCTCCTCTGAACCTTCGTGCATTGTCTCATACGTGAGTTTTTGGGGGATACCTCACATCTAAACCATAGCAGCAACTTAGCAAGACCCTGTCTCTAAATAAAATATAAAAAATAGGCTGGGGAAGTGACTCAGAGATAGGTTAAGTGTCCCTGGGTTCAATCCCCAGTACCAAAAAGAAAAAAAAAAAAATTACAATTCTAAAAGACAACACATCTTTTTAAACACAAGCCAAAAATATCCAATTTTCTAATTTTGACTGTTAGATACAATGTACTAGCTTTCTAAGGAATTTTCAAGGATACATGAAATTTCTGAATCTAATCCTTGAGTAAGACATATCTCCATTTAATACTCTGGTATTCTAATCATTTAGAAGGGTTCCAAATCTGAAGAATCTTGAGTAGACTTGATTTATTATGCAGGGCTTTTTTTTTTGATAGTGAGTTCTTTTAACCATTTTAGCATATAATTCTTTGTATAACTTTCCCAATTCATTTTATTTTCTTTCCACACAATTTATATGTTTCAGAAATATATCTACTTAAAAAGTGCTCACCAATGTTAACTAATTCATAACCAAATTGGAGGAAACAAAGTAATAACTGTTCTCAAAAAAATAATTCACTGGCACAATTTTAAGCAAGAAAGCTTGTTTTACAGTATAAATCCAAGAATTCCATTATAAGATTAGTGTATTTTGATTTTTGAGAATTGCATGTTTTCCAGGATTTCACTACCTTTCTAATTCACAAGGCAAAGACAGGCATTTACCATGACTATATTTCCTGGAAGAGCAGAGGACAGTTTTCTAGGATTTTTTACTTTAGCCATTGCCACAATTGGCTACCATCCAGGACAATCTGGTCTAAATTAGAAGTTATATAACTTAAGAAGTTTTGCTAAAATACTTGATGCTCAGCCTGTAATCCCAGCACTTGGGAGGCTGAGGCAGGCGGACCACGAGTTCAAAGCCAGCCTCCCTAACCCTAACCCTAACCCTAAGCAACTCAGGGAGACCCTGTCTCTAAATAAAATACAAAATAGGGCTGGGGATGTGGTTCAATGGTGGAGTGCCCCTGGGTTCAATCCCTCATACCAAAAAAACAAAAAACAACAACAACAAAAAACTTGATGCTCTTTCTTCTTGGGAGGCAACCATATTTTGCTATTGTTTTTGGTACCACCTACCATTTACTTATCATTTCTCCATCCCTCCAGGTTGTTGCTGCTCAGACACTGTCTTTCCCATGGAACACTGCATTTATCTAAGATACTGTTCTCTCAAAAAGAAGAGATCAAATTGAATGACAGCTGGCTTACTATAAGTGGAGGTAGGGTCTCTAAGAACTAGTTTCAAAGATAGTTGTATATCTTCAGAGAGGTAGGTGCTTTAAGCTTTCCAAAACCACGGGAGTTACTCAATACGTTTGACTTAGTTCTTAGACCTTGGTGAGTTTTTCAACAATGTAAAGAATGAAATTTTGTCATCAGTTGCTAAGCACTGAAGTCTTTGGGAGACTCAAGTATAATATTATTTTACAAATTGGATTTTTGCACTAATTAAAAAATTGATTCAAATATGAGGTTTTTAATGTAGTTGAAATAATAAATACTCAGAAAATTACCAATAAGTTAAAAATTAGACTACAATGTAATTAAATTAAAATGTGTAAATACATATCAATGTGGGTACAAGTAGAATAACAACCCATGGATACAATTGAAATCAGTAAAGAAAAAGAAAGAAAACTGATGACTGCTGTTACAGTTTGGATCTTAAATATCCCCCAAAAGCCCACATTATAAAGGTCTGGTTGCTGGTGTGTGGTGCCATCAGAAAGCAGTAAAACCTTAGGAGGTGGGGTTAGGTCACTGGAGGCATGCCTTTTAAAGTGATATCGGGACCCTGGCCTCTTCCTCTCTCTCTTTGCCTCCCCAGTTGCCATGAGATGAACAGCTTCCTCTGTCACATACTTCTACCACTTGCCACAGCCCTACGGCAAGAGGGCCAACCAATCTTAGACTGAAACCTGAAACCATAAGGCAAAATAGATTTTTCTGTCTTATGAGTTGATTATCTCAGGTATCCTATCACAGTGGTGGAAAGCTAACACAACAGGCTATGCTCTGACGTAGAGTTCAGGGGTTCTCACTGTAATAAGAGATCCCAGCTTAACCTTACAATCTTGTCCTGTGTTGTAAACAAGTGCATAAGCCCAATAGAAGCTTATTTACACAAACAGCTTGGTCATCCTGGGAGAAAAACTCACTCTAGAGGAAGATGAAACAAATACAAAAGCCTGATCCACAATCAAAACTTTACTTGAGGACAAAAGTGATTCTGAGTAGAATATGGTAGCAATCATTCTAATCTTCTCTGACCTTGTCCCATGGACTCATATGTAGGTTCTGATAAAAGAGAGGACTATAAGTAAAAACTGATAAATATTTTACAAATATTATCTATAAAGGGCTGAAGTATCAGTTTCCCTGCTTTTTGTAAGATGTTATATTCCAATGAAGGGGAAGTTGTTGTTTGAGACCAATAACAGTTTTGGACTTGAGGACTATGGAACATTTGTACTATTATTCAGAGATAGTCAGGGGGTGGGGGCATGTACAGCTGGAATGGACACATTTACAGACATGTATAAGAGAAATTTCTGAAAACACAGAGAAGTATCTGAAGTTCCAATCTCTGCGTCCAACATCTAATAGGGGGCCTAGCTGTAAGTAATTGAAAAGACCTTAGGAATTCTTGTGGGACTTTTTACATGTCTGCAAATAGGGGGAAAATGCTGTAAAATGTGGATCAGTTTTTCATCAGCCTGGTAAAGTCTAGGGTAACTCAGGAATTATTCTTGATAGCTTGTGGACAACCAGAGAAATATAGTTGAAATAATAAGTACTTAGATTACCAATAAGTCAAAAATTACACTAAAATTAAATTAAAATGCATAAACATATATCAACTTTGGTACAAGCAGAGTAATAACCCTTATCTTTATGACTTATAAAATAAACCTTAATTGGGTGCTACTCCATTAAGAAATTATACCCACCAAAGAGAATGTTCTAGATGTAAATATTCTACCATATTTTCTCTTGTTTTGGAGGAAGACTATTCCAAGATTTTTTTTTTTTTTTTAACAACTAATGTCAATTTTAGCTGGGATGCACCATCATCTTTGCATAATTCCATAGGACTGTTAGGGACATGACATTAAGAGGAAGGCAGAGTGGTAGAACACTTGCTTAACATGTGTGAGGCACTGGGTTTGAGTCTCATCACTGCATTTACATAAGTAAATAAAGGTTCACTGACAACTAAAAAAATATTAAAAAAAAAAAAGAGGAAGTCTGAGATACTACTTTTTTTTTTCTTTTTTGTACCAGGGATTGAACTAAGGGCACTCAACCACTGAGCCACATCTCTAGCCCTATTTTGTATTTTATTTAGAGACAGGGTCTGGGGCTAGAACTGGGATTACAGGTGTACATACCTGGCTGTGATTTCTTATTTTTAAGCTCACATTTCTTAGAACTTAGACATTTTTTGCCAGTATTTAAAGCACTTTTCTTCAGAGAAGATTTCTATGGTTTCTGCTAGGTTTCTAGGGCACCTAAAACCCAAAGTACCACTAAACTAAATTTTTAGATTTATAATTGTTTTGGCAGTGGGAATTCCAAGTCCAAATTCATATGTGGCAAGAATTGGGATGAGAATCTGGAAAGATTCTTTTTGTCTACCATAATCAAAGCCAAAGATGAGATAGGTAGTGTTATGTGAGTGTTTTTTTTTTTTTTTTTCCCTCTCCCTTGGCTTGAACCCAGGGGGTGCTATACCACTGAGCTACATGCTCAGCTCTTTTCATTTTTATTTTGAGAAAGGGTCTCACTAAATTGCCTGAGATGGCTTCAAAGTTGTGATCCTCATTCCTCAGCCTCCTAAATCACTGGGATTGCAAGTATGCCAAGTGCCTGGCATGACTGTCTTTAATGACAACCTAAAAGATTTTTAAAGAAAATAGCATCTTCTCCCTCTTTTTAAAAGCAGAATCTTTTTCCTTTAGGTCTTTTTTATGATGTTTCTCCATGTTGACATTCATATGATGCATTACTGGCCAGAATATTACATAAATGATATTGTGTCTCCTCAAGGTTTCATATCCAAAGGCACATGATATCTACCTACCATTTCTCATGGGTGATGTCAATTTTAATCATCTGATCAATAATGTCATTCAATTTTTCTACTATACAGTTATTTTTTCTTGTATCTTATAAGCAATCTATGGGGGAGACATTTTAAGACAGTGCAAATATCATCCTTATCAAAATTTTGCTGCCTGGATTTATCATCTATTGATGCTTCTTGCCCAAAATCAGTCTTTACAATCATGACTGCAGAATGATGGCTTTTCGAATCCAGCAAGAGCCATTTTTTAAGTTAATTATAAATTGTTTTTTGATCAATTTGAATCAAAAGATCAGAATACTAAATATAAGATTTGATGCTACTATTAAGGCATTTTACATTATAGTCATTGAAATGTTATAAATTATTTCTGAATTTCTGGAATTTAATGGTTATTGTGGGTACTTCTAGGAAGTCATTGCATTTTTTAAAGTTGAGTTTATAGTGTACTTTAGAATGTGAATTATGTTCTGATACCTTTTCTTATTCTCAATCCACAGATTGTTTATTATACTCTACCAAGAGTATAATATATTCTGTTATCTGAGTCCTGCTAATAAACCCTCTAAAGTATGATTAATCAGATAATATTCACTTAATCGAGATTGAAGAACAACAGTTCTTCAATTTTACAGTATGGACTAGGTTTGAGAATTGTAGCTAGAATAGAAAGGTACAGACTCCTTTTTCCTTTCTGAAGAATAAATATCATTGTGTGTGCATAACTAAAAATTATTTGTCTGGAACAATCAATATCACTAGAGTATGTCTAAAGTTGTTGCAGTATATTGTTCCAAGAAATATGGTAGATTAGATGTTCAAAGAAATTTCTCCTGGAAGTGGCATATGTCTGTAATCCTAGCTACTCAGGAGACGGAGGCAAGAAGAGTTTAAGTTCAAGGTCATCTGGGAACAACTTAATGAAATCCTGTCTCAAAATCTTAAAATTTCAGAAAAAGAGCTAAGGATATAACTCAGTGGTAGAGTATCCCTGCCTTGGGTTCAATCCACAGTACCACAAAAAAAAAAAAAAAAAGAAAAAAAGAAAAGACAATCACTTTTCTGGGTATTTATCCAAAAGACCTGAAAGCAGGGTCTTCAAAAGGTATTTATTTGTACACCTAGTTATTTGTTCACAGAAGTATTATTCACAATAGCCATATGTGGAACAACCTAACCATTCACTGACAGATGAATATACAAAATGTGGTATACTATATAGATACAGTAGAATATTAGTCTGCCTTAAAAAGGAAGCAAATTCTTGCTGGGTGCAGAGCCCCATGCCTTTACTCCAGTGACTCAGGAGTTGAGGCAGAAGGACTAAAAGTTCAAGGTTAGCCCAGGCAACTGAGTGAGATCCTATCTCAAAATAAAAAATAAAAATGGCTAGGGATGGTAGATAACCTGAGTTCAATCCCTAGTACTGCCAAAAAAAAAAAAAAAAAAAAAAGAGAGAAGCAAATTCTGAAACGTGCTACAATGTTCATGACCTTGAGGATATTATGTTAAGTGAAATAAGTCAAACACAAAAAAACAACACTCTGTCATTCTACTTATATGACTTTATCTAAAGTAATCACACTCACAGAAACAGAAAGTACATGGTGGCTGCAGGGAAAGAGTAAATGGAGAATGCTAGAGTTTGTTTTACCAGATGGAAAAGTTCTGGATATTGGATGCATAACATTATTTAGTAGGGGAGACAAACATGTTAAAAACAAACAGGATTCAGTGGGTTCACTCCCATGATAAAGGTTGTGCCATAGGAGAACAAAGGAGAGATTTTTTAACTCTCCTTGACTGATGGAGAAACAAGTAAAACCAGAAACAGTTTTGGAAGAGTTTAGGTAATACGGCAGGGCAGAGTGAACACACATGTTGACTTTTGCTTTTTTGGAAATCCACTAAAATAATATGAAAACAATTTTTAAAGAAGGATATAAATATGTGGAGATCAAGAGAGATGACAACAAAACTTTGGAAAACAAAAAGCAGATGTATGAGTACAGGCTCAGCCAAGGCAAAATGGTCCTGGAATTAGCCTTGACTCTGTAAGCAGTAGTTATGATAGGGTTGAAAACTGGTGGAGAGGTTGGAAGTTTAACTTAGAAATAAATTATATGCTCAAATCCCCTCTGCCTCTCCATGTAGCCAAGAGTGCTGTACCCTCATCTGGGAAGACTGGAAGTTCTGTTTTGTTTCTTTTGTTTGAAAAGGAAATTATAGAGTATCTCTAGATTGGGGGACATTGGCATGGTTAGGCGTGGGGCACTAGAGTGAAAGAAGGAAAATTTCAGATAGAGAGGGAACAGAATGGGACAAAATGGCCGATAAACTTTCAAAGTCATACTTCATAATATGTTATGAAAAGTCTTCCTTACTCTCGCACTCTTACAACATATGAAATGTGCCCTTTTTTACCCTACTATTCTTTTTTATTTTGCAGAACCCAGGAGCACTCTACCACTGAGTTACAAGCCCTTCCCCCTTTTAATTTTGAGATTGGGTCTCATAAAGTTGCTCAGGCTGACCTGGAACTTGCCATCCTCCTTTCAGCCTCCCAAATCACTGGAATTACAGGTGGGCACCACCATGCCTGAGCCCCTCCTATTCTTAATCAACCATAAATGCTTGTGTAGGACACCAACCAGGAACCATCATAAACTCTAGGGTCTTAAATCATAATTTGTTACTTGCTAAAATTCTTTCACACTTGAATCATAATTCATAATCCTTACCTTCAAAAAGTCTTTTCCTACTCCCCCCACTCTGACAAATCAAATCAGTTATAAACACCAGGTGCAGGGAGATGACAAAAGATAATACATGAGCCTCTTCTGCAAGAAAGAAACTCCTTAAAAGTATTATCATAAAAATACCAGCCTTTTGTGCCCCAACCACTCAGTAATTAAGTCTGGGGAGTGGGGGCTTCTTCTTTTCTTTTTTTGGTTCAGGGCAGTTTTGACTACTCTCAATCAGGGCTATCCCCTTCACCTTGAGGTGAACCCCCTGCCAACCTCTTCCCAGATTATTTTGCCTATATATTTGTTTGTACTCACTTGACTCAGATTGTTTCTACTCTCACTGAGCCAAAAGTTCCTGTCTCCAGAATCAGATTAATGTTGGCAGTCTATATAACTAAGCAGAAATGAAGATCTCTTTATCTAGGGAATATGAATAGCCCAAGATACTAAAGATGACAAAATGAATAGATCAGATGGATTTGGAGTTTGAAGTTAAGCTTTTTAGTGTCCCACCCTTAAATATATTGTTTAACTATTATTTAACAAGACTCACTGGACAGCAAAGAAAGATATGAAAGACAGAAACCAAAACAAACAACAAGAGGTTTAATAGGAACACAAAATTTGGAAATACACAATTAATAGAGGTAGAATATGTAATCACCGAGGACCATGAGTGAATTTGACTGGGGCAATGAATAAATGTGGGCAGTAAGAGACTGGAAAAGATAGTCAAGGACTTTGTACATCCTACTAAAGAGTTTATATTTTGTTTGATTAGAATGGCAAGTTAATGAAGGACATGAAGTGAAAGAATATGATCAGGTCTTCATTTTTTTTTTTTTTTCAGTGCTGGGGATTGAACAGGTCTGCATTTTGACAAGTGTATTCTGACAGGTTTGAGGTGGACAGATTGAGAGACAAATTATAGGCCAAAGAACAAATTTAAAAAGGTACTGATCTAATTCAAACAAGGAAAATACAGGCCTGAGATAAAACTGGAATAGATGAAATGAACATAAAAGATACTCAGAAGATATAATCAAAAATATTTAGGAACCAACTAGATATTGGAAAAGGAGGACAGAAAAGAATCAAAAATACTCAAGTCAGGTGCAGTGGCACATGCCTGTAATCCCAGCAACTTGGGAGGCTCAGGCAGGAGGATCACAAGTTCAAGTTCAGCCTCAGCAACTTAGTTATGCCCTAAACAACTTAGTGAGACCCAGTCTCAAAGTAAAAAAAAATTTAAAAGGCTGGGGATATAGCCCCTGAGTTCAATTCCCAATTCAAAAAAAAAAAAAATGCTCATCATATTTTCACTTGAGCAAGTGAATAGATGGTGATAGCATTAACTGAAATAGGGAATACAGTAGCTTCCCCTTATCTGCAGTTTCAGTTACCCAAATTATACAATAGTTGGAAAATATCAATATCTGTCTAGACTCTGGAGAGGCAACATTCCTATAACATTTATTACAATATATTAAGATTGTTCTATTTTGTTGTTAATCTCTTACTGTGACTAATTTATCATAGGTATGTATATATAGGAAAAAACATATACAGGTTTCATACTACGTGGCCTTATATCATAAGTATGTATATATAGAAAAAATATAGCATACATAGGTGTCAATACTATCTGGGGTTTCAGGCAGCCATGGTAGAGGCAGGAGATGATTGCAATATAAAAGGAGTTACAAACTGGGTGCTATGGCACACACCTATAATCCCAGCAACTTGGGAAGCTAAAGCGGGAGGATTTCAAGTTCTCAGCCAGCCTCAGCAACTTAGTGAGATCCTGTCTCAAAATAAAAAAATTAAAAGGGCTGGGGATGCCTCTCTCTCACCCCATACAAAACTCAATTCAAAATGGATCAAGGATCTAGGAATTAGACCTGAGACCCTTCACCAAATAGAAGAAAAAGTAGACCTGAACCTTCATCATGTTGGCTTAGCACCAGACTTCCTTAACAAAACCCCCAGAGCGCAAGAATCAGTAAATGGGATAGATTCAAACTAAAAAGCTTTTTTTTTTTCTCAGCAAAGGAAACAATCAATAATGTGAAAAAAGAGCCTACAGAGTGGGAGAAAATCTTTTCCGCTAGCACTTCAGATAGAGCTCTAATCTCCAAAATTTATGAAGAACTTAAAAAACTTTACACCAAAAATACAAAGAACCCAAACAATAAATGGGATAAGGAACTGGGCAGACACTTTACAGAAGATGTACAGGTGATCAACAAATACATGAAAAAGTGCTTATTATCTCTAGTAATTAGAGAAATGCAAATCAAAACCACCCTAAGATTTCATCTAACTCCAATTAGAATGGCTATTATCAAGAACACAAGCAATAATAAATGTTGGCGTGGATGTGGGGAAAAGGCATACTCATACATTGCTGGTGGAGTTGCAAATTGGTACAGCTACTCTGGAAAGCAGTATAGAGATTCCTCAAAAAACTTGGAAAGGACCTACTATTTGACCCAGCTATCCCATTCCTCAGTTTATACCTAAAGGACTTAAAATCAGCATACTACAGTGATGCAGCCACATCAATGTTCATAGCTGCTCAATTCACAATAACTAGATTGTGAAACCACCTAGATGCCCTTCAGTTGATGAATGGATAAAGAAACTGTGGTATATATACACAATGGAATATTATTCAGCCATAAAGAAGAATAAAATTATGGCATTTGCTGGTAAATGGATGGAGTTGGAGAATATCATACTAAGTGAAATAAGCTGAATGTTTTCTCTGATAAGTGGATGATGATACATAACGGGGGGGGCAAGAGAAGAATGGAGGAACTCTGGATGGTGTAGAGGAAACAGGGTGGGAGAGGGTGGGGGAAGGAAAGATAGTGGACTGATACAGACTTTATTACCCTATGTACATGCATGATTACATGAATGGTGTGAACCTACATTGTGTACAACCATAGAAATGAAAAGTTGTACCCCATTTGTGTACAAGGAATCAAAATGCAGTGTGTAAACATAAAAATTTAAAATTAAAAAAAAAAGGGCTGGGTATGTAGGCAGGCGTAAAGCACTCCTGGGTTCTATCTCCAGTATTGCAAAAAACAAAGAGCCAGGCCGGTGGCCCATGCCTATAATCCCAGCAGCTCCGGAGGCAGAGACAGGAGAATTGTGAGTTCAGAGCCAGCCTCAGTAATTGAGCGAGGCCCTAAGTAGCTCAGTGAGATGCTGTCTCTATATAAAATACAAAATAGGGCTGGGTATGTGGCTCAGTAGTGGAGTGTCCCTGAGTTCAATTCCCAGTACCAAAAATAAACACCCACCCACCCAAAGAATAATGAATTCTGGTTTAGACATGCCGAGTTTGAGGTTGTTCATGACAGAGCTGTCCCGCAAACAAACTGAAATATGAACCTGGAGGTTAAGTGAGCAGTCTAGGCTGGATCCAGAGATTTAGACTTGGTTATCAATTAAGATCACCCAATGAGAACATAAAGAACTGCAATTTTCAGTGTGTGGACATGTGCCTACAAAAAAGCAATGACTGAGACTCACTGCCTTGTCCATTAGAGAGCTATTATTATCATTATTTTTAGAGAACTACTATTGTCTATTCACTGAGGTCCCCCCAAGGCAAAATTTTACGAAGAATCACAGATTTAAGAGACAAAATGGGGTGAGTTTAGGGTGCTAAAGACCACTAACATTTAGGAAGCAAATGAAGGAAGAAAAACCCTCATAGGAGATCAAAGACAAATGATCATTTTAAATGACAAACAAAATAGGAGAAAGTGAAAACAAAGGAGTCAATGTGAGAATAGGAGGTAATGACAATATCTACGTCTAGGGTGGGGGATGTAGCTCAGTGTTAGAGCACTTGCCTAGCATGTATATGGCCATGAGCTCAATCCCCAGTACTTCAAAGGAAAAAAAAATTAATATTCTCTGAAACATGAAGCATATGGGGATAGTTTCTGCTATCAATATGTGTTTCCAGTTTCACTTTTGAATAAAGATTAGCATGAGAGGAAAGAGGAACTCAACGGGAGACTCAACAGCATATACAGTAAAACTGGTTTGCTTACTTCGTAACTATTGAAACAGACTGAATCTGGGACACCAACCTCTGAAATTAAGAGTTTCCTCATGCTGAGGATGGAAACTGCAATCCCCACGCTGATGGGCTCAAGGAACCTGAGTCGAGATTGCGCCTTCCCTCTAACATGTCCAAACTAAATCTGCATACGTGTATTTCCAGCCTTTTGTCCCATTTTGCCCCCTCTTCAAGGTCAACTAAATCTAAGTGTACCACCTGGCTTTTGATTTTATACAGTTTCTGTGTGGGGTGGGTAGGTGGAGGGAGCAATCTACCTGTTTCTCCCCAGTTTGATCAAATTGCATAAAAGTTCACTTTTCCATCTTTTGCCTATTTCTTATGCAGACAGGCAGTTCAATTCAGCCAGCTGGGGATCTGGGCAGGGTCTCTGGGCTAGGCTGCCAATAACACTATTAATAGAGTTTTACTGAGCGTTCTCCACAGTCATTATCTTAAAGAGTTTAAATGTAAGACGTATGTTGTTACATGAGTACAAAAGGCAGGTTTTTTGTTCTTTTGTTTTTGTGATTCTAGGGCTTGAACCCAGGGGCTCCTGAATGCTAGAAAAGCTTTCTACTATTGATCTATATGTCCAGGCAACAGGCAGTTTTATGAGTACAAGGTAGTGCCAATCCTTTTCAAATACTTTATAAATTATAACATAGCATCTAATTGTCCATATACACAGATAATTCAACTCAGATCATGTATAAGAGCTACCTAGTTTCCAAGCAAACTTATCAAGTACTAAATTTAAAATCACTATGCTTATGAATGTTTTATGGATTATATTTTTTCCTTAACAAACTTGTATCCAATAAGCTTAGAACTTAACAATATTTATGATTACTTAAATGATTAGACCCTCCATCATTACCTAGATTTACTTTGTCGTAACTACTCAGTTCATGGAAAAAATTTTCCTGAGTTAATATAAAATTAAAAAGAAAATAAAATTGCATAATTATAGTCCATTTTAAAAAAGGACAAAATTATAGTCCATGTTAAAATAGGTATAGATCACAGCAAAAAAAACTCAATAACATTAAGAGAGAGCCTATAGAAAGGGGAAAAATCGTTGGGTGTGGAGGCACACGCCTGTTATCCCAGCGGCTCAGGAGGCTGAGGCAAGAGGATAGAGAATTCAAAGCCAGCCTCAGCAAAGGCAAGGCCCTAAGCAACTTAGTGAGACCCTGTCTCTAAATAAAATACAAAATAGGGCTTGGGATGTGGACAGTTAAGCGCCCCTGGATTCAATCTCCAGCACCACCCCACCAAAAAAAAAAAAAAAAGATAGGGAAAAAAATCTTTACCACCTGCACCTCAGATAGAGCATTATTCTCCAGGATATATAAAGAACTCAAAAACTTAACACCAGAAAAACAAATAATGCAAAATAAATGGGCAAAGGAACTGAACAGACACTTCACAGAAGAAATACAATTGATCAACAAATATATAAAAAATGTTCAACATCTCTAGCAATTAGAGAAACACAAATTAAAATTACACTGAGATTGCATCTCACTCTAGTCATAATGGCAATTATCAAGAATACAAGCAACAATAAGTGTTGGGGAGGATGTGGGGAAAAAGGTACATTCATACATTGCTGGTCGTGGGACTGCAAATGGTGCAACCACTCTGGAAAAGCAGTTTGGAGATTCCTTAGAAAACCTGGAATGGAATCACCATTTGACCCAGCTATCCCACTCCTTGGTTTATATCCAAAGGACTTAAAATCAGCATACTACAGTGACACAGCCACATCAATGTTTATAGCAGTTCAACTCATAGTAGCTAAAACAAGGAACCAACGTAAGTGTCCTTCAACAGATGAATGGATAAAGAAAATGTTGTGTATATATATACAATGAAATATTATTCACCTTTAAAGAAGAATGAAATTATGGCATTTGCCAGTAAATGGATGGAGTTGGAGAATATCGTGCTAAGTGAAATAAGCCAAACCAAAAGAAACCAAAGGCCAAATGTTTTCTCTGATATATGCACACTAATTCACAATGGTGGGGAATGGCACTAGGGAAGAACAGAGTTACTTTATATTAGGTAGAGGGGAGTGAAGGGAGGGGATAGGACATGGGGGTAGGAAGGATAATAGAGCGAAACAGACATTATTACCTCCTGTACATATATGACTGCATGACCAATGTGATCCTACAATATGTACAATCAGAAAAATGAGAAATTATACTCCTTTTGTGATTTATCAAAATGCATAAATGCACTGTCATGTATAACTGATTAGAATTTTAAAAATTTATATAATGAACCCCCTGAAATGTATTTAATTCAATAACTTTTTTTTTTTTTTAACTAGGGATTTAACCTAGAGGCTCTTTACTACTGAATCATATCCCTAGCCTTTTTTGTTTTTACTTGAGACAGGATTTCACTAAGTTGCTAAGGCTGGCTCTGAACTTGCAATTCTTCTGCCTTAGCCTCTGAGCCACTGGGATTATAGGTGTGTGCCACTGTGCCCAGCTAATTCAACAACTTTTGCCTACCTCTCTATACTAATGTTGTGGTTGAACCCAACAATTCGGTAAATACCATAGTAACTTTAAACAACAATCTGCGCTGTACTTTCTTATGTACTTTTATATACTGTTTTATTTTTTTTTCTTTCTTTCAGTGTCTTAATTTAAAATTTTATTTAAGCAACTCATACGTCTTAGGATTTAAAAATATTACTGGTAATATTTCTTCAGAAAGTTCTAATTTTTAAAAAGTAAGGTATTTTGCAGCCAGGCATGGTGGTGCATGCCTGTGATCCCAGTGATTTGAGAGGCTAAGGCAGAAGGATCCCAAGTTGAGGCATTCATAGCTCAATTATTCTACAAGGAGTGCTATGAGAACCCAAGGGGGATCTAATCCAGTCTGGGGATTTCAGAGATGATTTCTTGAAGGAGTCAGTTCTTCAAATAATTTTTATTTTTATTTTTTTATTTTTTGACATAGGGGTTGAACCCAGAGGCTTTTTATCACCCAGCTACATCCCCAATTCTTCCTTTTCTTCTTTTTTTTTTGGGGGGGGGGGTGCGGTGGGAAGGACACAGAATCTTGCCAAGTTGCTGAGACTGATATCAAATTTGAAATCCTCACATCTCAGCCTCCTAAATCACTGGGATCATAAGCATGTGCCACCGAACCTGGTCAGTTCTTCCAAACAGAATGATTCAGTAGGAGTTCATGGAGAAAAGTAATGGAGACAGTGGGCTAGGGATGTGTCTCAGTGGTAAAGTGCTTGCTTAGTACGTGCAAGCCCCCAGGTTTAATCCCAGCACTGGGGAAAAAAAAAAAAAGAATAAAAAATAGAAAAAAATAGAAAAAAATTGAAGATAATGGGGAGAGAAGATCCTATATACAGATAGAAGACTGGTTCATACTCTTAATTGTCACACTATTTTGCTTATCTATGCAAAATTATGAAAACAAGGGAGAATCCAGTGTTTTTAGTGATTTTCTACAAGGACGTTACTAGTACTGGAAGATTGGAAAATGTGCTTAAATATTGAAGAGGAGGAGGCAGACACAATCTGAGGAGCCTGTATGCCAGACATAGGTTTTAGGATCTTATCCTGTAGACAATCAGAACTATCCAGTAAAGGAATAGCAAGATCACATTGCCTATGATAAAGATTTTAATGAAATCAGAATGGAGAAAAACAACCAAAGGCTATTCTAGAACTCTGTAATGAAAACTTGAACCAAAGCAATAAAAGTGGAAAAGGAGGGACAAGATAGAGATGATTAGGATGCTGAATTCATAGAACTTGTGACCTATATGAGGAAAATTAGTGATAGGAAAAAATGAAAGCAACTTATAGCCAAGGCAGAAAACAGATTTTTTTTTTTTTTGAACCAGGGATTGAACTCAGGGACACTTGGTCACTGAGCCACATCCTCAGCCCTATTTTGTATTTTATTTAGAGACAGGGTCTCACTGAGTTGCTTAGGGCCTCGCTAAGTTGCTGAGACTGGCTTTGAACTAGGGATCCTCCTGACTCAGCCTCCCAAGTCACTTGGATTACAGGCGTGTGCCACCACGCCTGGCAGAAAACAGATTTTTTGAAGAGGGTGAAGGTGGTATAGAAGATTAATTTTAGAGAAGTTTGAGGTGCTTATGAGATAATAATACATTGAGTTTGTTATCGCATTGGTCAAAAAACCTTGCATTACTGACCCACCAAACTGTAAAGGCAATTCTATGAGACTTTACTTTCCTTTTACATGTAGCAACTGAGAAGTAACTTGCCCAGGGTCAGGCAGGTATTAAGCCGATGAACTGGGATTTGAATGCAGGTAACTTGAATCAGAGTGTGTTCTGCCTAGAAGAGAACAGATAAATATGGCATTTAAGAAGAATGGTTTAGACTAAAGATAAGGATTTGGAAGTTATCAATATGCAAAGATAGCAGCTAAAGCCAAAGTATTCACTTACTGTAGAATCTGCTTATTTCTTAAGTATGGGCCTTCAATCACTTAGGTGAGGGTATCTTGAGGATGTTTAATAAAAGTGCAGATTGCTGGGCCTCACCCAGATTGACAGAAACAGAATCGCTGGGAGTAAGGTCCAGAAATATAAAGTTTTAATTAACTCCCCAACTCAGTTTTATGCAAATGAACTCTGAAGATCAACAATGAGGAATAAGCAAAGAAATGCATGACAGTGAGTTTATTACAAGGATATACAATAAGTAAACGAGTTCTGAAAAGGGATGGTAAGTAAGAGTCTAGCAAGGCTTTGATTTTTTTGGTTTCCAAAAAATTTCCACATAATTTCAGGGGTAGAGTACTTGCCTAGCATATGCGAAACCCCAAGTTCAATATCCAGTTATGCAAACAACAACAAAACAAATGAATACATAATTTTATATAGGTATTTGTTTGTTTTTTAAAATAAGAAATAATAAAACAAAGACTATTAAAATTTATAAAAATTCTTTTTTTCTTCCCATCAGATTTAACCATTTTTATAATTCCTCTAAGAATAAAAAGTCCCATCCACTAAAAAAAGAAACAAAGAGCAAGATCAGACCACTCATGCTTTACTCTGAAGTCCATGTAAAAGCTTCCACACTCTTTGGAACTTTGAGAAATAGAATGCAAAGTCTTCCACAGGTCCTGGTAACTATCCACACACAACAGGGTAAGGAACAAACTTTTTTCCTGCCAAAGATCACGATTTAAGGCCCTACTCTTGACACTTAATATTCCTTCTTTTATTCACAAGTCACTAACTTAATATTTTCATCAAAACCATAACATCCTGGCTCTTTTAAAGGAAAATTAATCCCTTCTCAACAATCCCACAGTGAAAAGAAAAAAAATAATTTCCTGTAGCACTTTTGTAATGTTCCAGAAGAGCAGAATATTCCTGGTTCAAACATATATTTCTCATCTTTTCCAAGAGAAATATAAACACTGCACAAATTATACACCATAGTTGCTCTGGGTTCCTATAAAATTGAAAATTTCATTGTCTATCAATAACAGGATTAAAATTGCTTTGGAGTAAAAATAAGCACCAAATGACCACTGCCAGTGAGTTTCTTAATTCAAGTATGTGACTTACAAAACCAACTAGTTATACAATCTCTGCTAGCTATTCCCTGATTGCAATGGAATGGAGGCCCTCAGAGTCCCTATCACAAAACAGTCCTGTCTACAGCAATTTATATATGAATTTTAATCAGTGGGGCACAGAGACCCACACCCATAATTCCAGCAGCTCAGGAGGCTAAGGCAGGAGGATCATGAGTTCAAAGTCAGCCTCAACAATTTAGCGAGGTCCTAAGCAATTCAACAAGACCCTGTCTCAGAATAAAATGTAAAAAAAGGCTGGGGATCGTGGCTCAGTTCAATCCTGGGTATCAAAAAAAAAAAAAAAAAAAGAAACCTAAACAGCTTCCATTCTTGCCACTCACTTCCTGCCAGACAACTTTTTCCACACGGGAAACTGTGTCCCTCCCCAGGGGCAAACCTATACTTTTTTTTTTAATCTATGTATATAAGTACAGGGATTTTCTAAGACTACAGAAGTCTTAGAAATGAGTGAAGTAATGTTTCCCACATCTCTATATATGTTACAATTTTCTTTCCCACAGAAAGGAATCCTGGTTTTATGGTGCTTCCATATGTAACAATTTTGCTTTGTGGATCTGTGGGAAAATCTACTCAAAGGATCAACCTGTCAGTGTCAACCTACTTACTAATTCTTAATATGAAATCTGTTAGTGTATTTGTACACTACATAATATTTAAGAATTTTAATAATGACCCATAATCCCATTATATGGGAACCTTTATGAATGTGTTAAAAAAGAAAGCAATGTATCTATAGATAAAAAGAGAGTACAGAAAGACACAAAATAAAAAGTAAAAAAATGTTCTATTCCTTGACTACCAATTCTGAATTACACCCACAACTTTCCCCTCTGTGAAAATAACCAACATCGACAGTTCGCAAAATTAAAAAACAAAACAAAAAACCAGCAATTATTTTTATGCCTAAGCACTTTCTTTTGGTGACTCTCCTGTCACATACAATCAGTAGGCAATGTAGGAAAAGTTTCTTCAGATTCTAGAAGCATGGCAACCTTCTCAATTAGAGCACCACTGATTGATTCCTTACCATTACATCTTTTCTTTTTTTTCTTTTTTTTTTGGTACTGAGGATTGAACCCAGGGGCACTCGACCACTAAGCCATATCCCCAGCCCTATTTTGTATTTTATTTAGAGACAGGGTCTCACTGAGTTGTTTAGGACCTCGCTAAATTGCTGAGGCTGGCTTTGAACTCGCAATCCTCCTGCCTTAGCCTCCTAAATGCTGGGATTACAGGCATGCGCCACCACGCCCAGCTTACCATTACATCTTTAAGCTACTGATACTCTCTTGGATTTAGGGTTGATAATCTAATTCTTTTCTTATGCATTTTCCTCATAATTTTTAGAATTTGGGGACAGGAATGAATCTGCATGGTTCCATTAAGGGATACGACATAATGGAAAGGACTCTGGATTAAATCAGAAGACCTGGGTTGTTTCCTGTTTCTGACATTTCTATGGCATGCAATCTTAGTTAAGTCACTTCCTTTCTCTTGGCTCTGAAAAATATAAAGTATTATTCAAACATACAGTGGTATGGTAGAAATAGCAGTGATAATACACTCTTTACCATTCTTTTCTGGGGGTTTCAGTTTCCAATTCAACTCCCTGTATTTCTCCAATTTCCCTAATTTTTCTGAATTGTCAGGTTTCCATTTCCCCCTAAAAAGCAATGTAATCCCTTTTTAAAATTTTATATGTATATAAATAAATAAAAGCCAGGCATGGTGGAGCACACCTAGAATTCCAGCAATTGGTGAGGCTGATGCAGAAGGGTTATAAGTTTGAGGCCAGATTCAGCAACTTAGAAATGCCCTAAGGACTTAGGGATACCCTGTCCCAAAATAAAACATAAAAAAAGAGCTGGGGATGTGGCTCAATGGTTAAGCAACCCTGGGTTCAAAATCCCTGGTACCAATATATATGTATATATATTCATATACATATATATCATGATGTATATGTATACATATTTTCTTGATGCTGAATTATTCCTGTAATTTTTACAAGTTTACATTTCTAGGGGCTTTTGTTCATATAATGCTTTTTCATGTTTCCATCCCCCTAATGGAGCAAATGTAGCTATAACCTATATTATTTTATAAGGCAGCACAGCATAATGGTTAAAGGGCAGGCTCTGTAGCAAGACTCCTGGGGGAATGAATCCTGGCTGATACTCAGCAAATTTCCTCCTATCTATAAAATACAAATAATAAGATTATCTACCTGTTGCAGAGAATTATATGTAATGAATCAACATAAAGTAGTGGAATAGAAGCTGGGTGTAGTGGTGCTCTCCTGTAACCCTAGCAACTCAGGAGTCTGAGGCAGGGGGATCACAAGTTCAAAGCACCTTAGTGAGGTCTAAGCAACTTAGAGGGACCCTTTCTCAAAATAAATAAATTAATTAATAAATTAAAAGGTGGGGTGCTGAGGATGTGGCTCAGTGATTAAGTGTGCCTGGTTCAATCCTTGATACCGTCCCCCCCGCAAAAAAAGTAATGAAAGAGAGCTTGGTGCATGATAGGCGCTCAATAAATTTTAATTACCTATTGTAGGTTGAACATTCCTATTCTGAAAAGCTCCAAAATCTGACAGTTTCTTATGTTGATGCTCAAAAAGTTTTGGATTTTTAAATTAGGATTTCTCAACTGGCAAAATCTATGCAAATGTGAAAATCTGAAATTTGAAACATGGGTGGTCCCAAACATTTGGATAAGGTATACTCAACCTGTATAGATATTTTAAAAATTTGTATCTTTTGGATATTATATCCAAAGTTTTATCATTAAAACTACTGACATGCCTAATGATACTGAGAAACCATAATCTCTTCCCCCACAAAACAAACCCTTCTGAACTATCAAAAATTCAATTAGAACTGGGGGTAGAGCGCTTGCCTAGCAGATGCAAGGTCCTAGTTTGATCCCAAGCATAACAAAAACAAAAATCAAACCCATCTCCCCTGGGGGAAATAAAAACAAAACAAATACTAAATTAAAGCCATTGTTGATCTTAACAATCCCACTGTCTCTAGTTGGAAAGCCATAAGTGGTATATGAAATGACTTCACAAAGTGGAGCACTCAATTCTCCACAATATTTAACCTACTTATGGTAATTTTACACCGCTACTGCACAAACTCAATTTTTTTTATTTTTTGGGAACTTGGGATGGAACCCAGAGATGCTGTTCTACTGAGCTATATCCCCAACTCCTTTTATTTTTTATTTTGGACATGGCCTCACTAAGTTTCCCAAACTGATCTTGAACTTGGCATCCTTCTGCCTCAGCCTCTAACAGCTGCTAGAATTACAGGTGTGTGCCACCAGATCAGTTTGCAAATTCAATTTTTATACCTAATGCCTTCTCTAGGCCCAGATAACACTTTGGGGTATGCACAGATTTATTTGTTCTTTATTTCTGCCCAAGATGATAACTTATTTTTTATCAATACTATCATTTTTCTGAATTTTAACACTGAGTACATACTTATTCAAGTGTCCAAAAGGTGCCTCAAATTTATATCTTAAACAACATATCATCTTCCCCCTAAAAACTGTTTTGCAGCTGGGCACAGTGGCAAACACCTGTACCCGAGCAACCCAGGAGTCTGTGGCAGGAGGATCATAAATTTGAAGTCACCCTTGGCAACTGAGTGAGATCCTGTCTCAGAATAAAATATAAAAGGGTAGGGGCACAGCTCAGTGATAGAGTGCCCCTGGGTTCAATCCCCAGTACCAAAAAACAACACAACAAAAATCCAAAAAATAAACAAAAAATGTTTTGCTCTGTGTTCTTAATCTCAACAGCATTAGCTCCCTATACTCCAATCCTCAAATCCTGAGGATTTCAACACCTAAAACGCTTCTTGAATCACCTATCCTCTTCCATCCTTATTATCACGACTCGCCATCCGAGCTAGGCTCTCATCATAGGATTGATTGCCTGGACTATTACAATGGCCTCTGAAGAGATTTTCTTGCTGCTAATTGTGTCTTACCAAAACTTTCACTGATTGTGCCTCTAGAGTACTCAAATACTGCTATCCAGTCATGTCACTCCAAAGCTTAAAACTCTTCAGTGACTGCTCAGTGCCTTCAGAATAAAGTCCAAGTACCTTCTTGGGGCATATAGACCTGCTGTCTATGATCTTGTCCTTTTCTCTTTCCCCTATTGAGTGAACACATTTCTAGTGTTCTATTGTTCTCTCTTTCTTAACATTCTTACCCCTCTTGTAAGACAGTTTATCAGTTAATCTGTCCATGAAGCTTTCCCTTTCCTGGCTGCCTGTGACTGAGCTAACATTCCTCTGCACACATCCACATGCTTAACATATTATATTGAAATATCTGTTTACGTCTTTCCCACAAGTGCAAGCCTTGAGGACAGGATCAAGCTTCACTCATTTTTATAAACTCAGTACCTAATTCAATACTTAAATGCTTGTTTAACTGGATGAATTAAAAGCCATGCAGAGCTCCAAGAAAATCCTACTGAAAAGTCATCTCAGTATAAGATAAAAGGAGACATCTGTCATTCAGATCAGAGAGGGTTCTAGCTACTCAGAGTATCAAAATTATTCTGTGAAAAAGCAACACAAACACCTAGCTTTGTCTAACATTGCTTTCCTTGGAATTGAGAGTTCCAAATTCATAATTCTAGTTCTTACAGTAAGTTGCAGTGACTTAACAACACTGACTTTTGACCCAAATATCTGAGGTAAACAACTGTTCTGAAGGGCTGAAGTAATCTACAGACGGACAGAAATGTTGACAGGCTGATCTGCAAAGAGACACCATTAAGCTCTCACTTTTTTTTTTTCAAACTAGACTTGTTGGCACAGCTGTTAAGGTCTAAACACGAGAAATAGCATATGTTGTTAAATAGCACACAGGGCAAAATGACGAAGCCTGATTTTCCTGCCCAGTTAAAACAGAAGCTTAATTAAGTTGATCAAAATACACTTTACTTAAATGCATCTACAAAAACTTATTTTATTATTCTCTTAAATGTTCCAATTCTTCATCAGTTTCCAATGTTCCTACTTTATTTATAGCTGACTGTTCCAGATGCTGAAAGTGCTGAGGGCCTTCCAGTGTACTTTTAGCAGACAAAATAGAAAAGGCTCTCTGAGAGCTAGGCACAGTGGTGTGCACTTATAGTCCCAGCTACTCAGGAGGCTGAGGTCAAGAATCTGAAGCAGAGATCACTTGAGCCCAGGAATGGCCAGCCTGGGCAAGACAGTGAGACTCTATCTCAAAACAAACAAATAAAGAACAACAACAAACTCAAGGAAGCCCTATGTTTTCAGATGGTTAAACATAAGAGGTCATTATTGCTCCTAGAAACTCTCCTCGTTCAACAGAGAAGTTGCCTGTGACTGTCTGCATAATTTCTATCATTTAATATTGAAATAACTTTTCAGCAAAATACACATCATTTTTAGTTTTTAATCCATTTCAATTCCAATAATGTCTAATATGTGCCAAACTGCAAGGGCTGGACGTGGAAAGAGGATGACATCACAGTCTTGGGGGTAAACAAATACAATGCATAATTAACTTGGGACTTTGAACCTGTTCTAAACTATTATGAATTTGTGCTACACATAAAGTGGGGCTGAACCTCCAATGTTGTTTTCATCACAGTCACAGCCTCCTTCAATATGACCACTGATTATCCTTCAATTATAAACTTCCCATCACTGGTAAATTTCAGTGCACCAAAACAGAGAAGTGCAAAGTCAAAAGGTACAACCAAAGGCATTCACAGCAATAAGTTCAATCATAGATAATATCTGTCTCACATAAATGAATACTGTCTGTAATTTCTTTTACTTAAATTACATATAAATCCATGATATTTGTTTTTTCCTTGGTTTGTTTTGATACTTGGAGTTGAACCCATGGATGCTTTACTACTGAATTATGTTCCCAGTTTTTGTTTTATTTTGAGACGTAAGTTGCTTAGGGCCTTGCAAAAATGCTCAGGCTGGTCTTGAACTTGAAATCCTCTTGCCTCAATGTTGCTTCCCAGTAGCTGTAATGACAAGCCTGTTCCATTGAGCAACAACAAACATCTATCTATCTAGATATTCATTCCTGATTACAAAAGGAATACAAGCTCATTCTACAAAATTTGGAACTTGTACTACAATATAAAAATCACTAATAATCAATTTGAGATTATTAAAATATTAATATTTTGATTTATATTAAATCATTCTTTTATTATTTTAACCAAAATTAGGATTATAACGTGTTTGTGTCAATTGCCTTTCCATTTAATAATACATGATAGATGTTTTTATGTATCATTCTTCTTTTAAAGTATAATTTTTTAAATGGCAGTACATACATTTTTATGTAAAATTTTTCATTAAATTACAGTTTGGAAATTATATTGTTAGGCCAAATATAGTTTTAATGCTTATGATATTTATTGTCAAAGTGCCATAATGTCAAAAACTATTTTAAATTAAGTCATTACTGGACTTTTTTAGGACTTAGACAAAAGTTCTAATTCTTACATTTTCTGGAGACTAATTCTCTGGCCAATAATACTCTTTTTAAACAAATTTCTCTTGGTTATTGGTTCTCAAAAGTTTTATGACAATCAAACTTAGAAAAAAATAAACTGTACAAATAACCCTTCATATCTGTGCTAAGAGACAAAAATCTAAAAATTACCCACAAGCACTTGAAAAGTATTATCATTTACAAAGCTTTTATACATCAAATTTAGCCTTAACAACCTTAAAAAGTGTCATTACTATTATTACCACCTTTTTTTTTTAACATAAGACAAAATGATTGAGTTAGCTGAGGTCACATGTCTAAGAAACACCACAGCCAGAATTCACACTCAGGTCTCTGGGCACTACAGGCGGTGCCTTGCTGTCCCTGCAGTTTTCCATAAATAATCATACTTAGACAATCCAATGTCCCTATCTTTGGGTTCACATTTTTTTAAAGTTATCAAATTTATTTTCTTATTGCTATTTATTTAAGACAAAATTAAAAGTGTACATTCCTTGAGTGAACATATTGACAGTGGATGGGCCAACTAATACAAACGCTACGTGGAGCCTCCTGACTGTTCCCACCCCGCTCGTGCTCAGCTGGCAGCAGCCAGCGCCTGAGCGCCAAGAAGACCTGCGTGGGGGAGGAGGAGAGTGGGGAGCGGGCCAGTCCCCAACTGCTGGGTAGAGCAGAGAGGACCGCCTGTGCCCAGAGAGATGCGGCCTGTCTCTTAAGATGAAGGGTTGGTAAGAGGTACAGGGGCATGGTGGGATCTGGGGACCAGGGTTTGTGGTTCTCCAGAGAACTGGGAAGCAACTGTTCATTTCTGGACAAGGACATCTTACTCAATAATATTATCCACTGGTTGCATATATAGTAGTCATTCGGTAAGCATCTGTTATTCTTAATTCCATTAATGTAGTAGAAAGACATTTTAAAAAGTACATCCAAGTCTAGCTATGCATGGTAGTGCACATCCCAGCAACTCATGAGGCTGAGACAGGAGGATTGTAAATTAGAGGCCAACCTCGGCAATTTAGCAAGACCCTGTCTCACAAAAATTGGTGTGTGTGGGGGTGCTGGAGATATAGCTCAGTGGGAGACTGTCCCTGGGTTCAATCTCCTGTACTGGGGGTGGGGTGGAGAGAAAGATAGATATGAAAACTGAGCTAGGGATACGGCTCAGTGATAGAGTGCTTGCCTAGCACATGCAAGGCACTGAGTTTGATAACCAGCACCACAAACAAAAACCCCAATCATTTAATATTTAAAGATTACATATCTACAACTCATTAAGGATTCATACTATTAAATTGTATTTACCAAAATTAGAATTCTACTGTCATAGAATGTTAACTAGAGTTACCTCCGAAATTGATTTCTAGGCAAATAAATTTGGAAAAATGAATTAAAAAAAACTTTAACCAACTTTTTTACCAGCAAGCCTTGTCAGTATCTTTATTATGCTACTATTATAATAAATTCCCAAAACAGGGATAGAACATTCATTTCCTAAACATATTTGCAACAGAAACCTTTGCTGGGGATCCTGTTTAGAGATCAGCATTCCACAGAACAGACTTACACTCTCAGTACAACTCTACACAGGAGACTACTATCAAAACAGTATGATGATACACGTGTGTGTGTGTGTGTGTGTGTGTGTGTGTGTGTATAAAAAAGAAATAACACCTGGTAACAGAAATAACAAATTGTCTAAAGCATTCTGGTCTGTGGCATACTATATGAAAATTTCTACTTCTAGTAAGGGAGAGTAAATAGACTGTCCTATTTTAAAAAGGTTAAAAATTGTACTGTTCAATTATTTAACCTCACTTTATTTTGTAAATAACATCTCTAGTCTATCTACCTGCCAGAATCATGATAATAAGCCAAATTATTTGGTAGCTACTATAACATTTTCACATTAACACAGACACACAGACACACAACCTTATCACTGGAGGGTTCATAGATGAGACAATGAAACTAAGCAAAAGATTCAAACAAATTGTACAAAATTATTTGGGAGCAAAGAACTGAATTTGTCTCTTCAATTTTCTATATTAATAAGGATTTCAAAATATTTACAAATATATTTAATAACATCATCTATTATTAATACCATCATCTGTTCCATTTAATAACATACCATTTAATAATATCATCTGTTACTAATACCATCATCTGTTCCTTTCTGAAGAGAGGAAATCAAGAAGTTCCGATTAGGACAAAGTAAAGTAGAGAACATTAAATACCATAGTCTTTATATGCTTGGTGTCACAGACTCCTCCCAAACTCTACTACTCACTGCTAGGACTTTACATTTGGATTCACTGGTGTCATGATGATAACACTAACTTATAACTAGTTAAGTGATCTTGTCCTAATTAGTATATTAAACTCTCTATAACTTTATCTACATCTATAAATTAAAGGGTTAAGTCATCTTGAGGTTTTTGTCCATTTACAAAAGCTCTAACAGAGGCAAACTTTCAAATATGGTGAACTTTTACTGCTGTTTTTGCCAAACTTGAATTCTAAACCTTGCATAACAATTGTTTTGTTTTCACATGAATACTCTTAGGAATATCTTGATGATCTCAATCTAGACAATCATTAAATGTCAATCTAAAAAAGTAAAACAATTTCTATTATTTCAACAAGTAGTTGAAATGCTTGCTTTTAAGAAAGACTTAAATAACTTGTAAATTTACATACAATAAAAGAAGGAAAATATTGTATTTTACAATACGTAAAGCTCCAACTGCCGGGAGTGGTGGCACATGCCTGTACCCCAGCAACAGAGGCTGAGTCAGGAGGATCTAATTAGAATGTCTATTATCAAGAATACAAGCAACAACAGGTGTTGGCGAGGATGTGGGGAAAAAGGTACACTCATACATTACTGGTGGGGTTGCAAATTAATGCAGCCACTCTGGAAAGCAGTATGGAGATTCCTTTGAAAACTTGGAATGGAACCACCATTTGACCTAGCTACTCCACTCCTTGGTCTATACTCAAAGAACTTAAAATCAGCATACTACAGTGATGCAGCGACATCAATGTTTATAGCAGCCCAATTCACTATAGCTAGATTGTGGAAACAACCTAGATGACCTTCAATAGATGAATGGATGAGGAAACTGTGGTATGCACAATGGAATATTATTCAGCCATAAAGAATAATAAAATTATGACATTTGCAGGTAAATGGATGGAATTGGAGAAGATCATGTTAAATGAAATAAGCTAATCCTAAAAAACCAAAGGCCGAATTATTTCTCTTTTAAGTGGTTGATGACACATATGGGGGTGGGGGGAGGCACAGGAAGAATGGAGAAGGGATGGATTGTATAGAGAAAAATGAGGGGTGGGTAGGGGGCAGGGAAGGAAAGAGAATGAGACAAACATCTATACTCTATGTATATGTATAAATATGCAAATTGTATGATTCTACTTTGTGTACAACCAGAAAATGGTAGTTGTACTCCAGTTGAGTACAATGAACTACAAAAAAAAAAAAGAAAAAAAAAAAAGTTCAAGGCCAGCCTCAGCAATGTAGTGAGACACAAGCAACTTAGTGTGTAAGGCTGGGGATGTGGCTCAGTGATTAAGTGCCGGTGGGTTTAATCCCTGGTGCCTAAATAAATAAATCGCTCAGGCTGTCCTTGAACTTGTGATTCTACTGCCTTAGCCTCCCAAATGACTGGGCTTTTAGGCTTGTACCACCACTAGGTTGGGGCTCGATTTTCTTACATGTTTAAGATGATTAAGAAAATCAGATTTATTAAATGTATAAGTCTAATTTACTAGATTCACAAAAGTTACTTATTAAGGAAGACACTGCATATTAGGTTTACAAATCAGTCCTAATGATTGTTTCAAATATTGGAGAAAATATGATAGGCTAAATTGAAAAATGTAGTTTGAAATGAATAAGAAATTTATTTTTATAAGTACTAGTCCAGTTTTGAAGGATTCAAACTTTTAGACTGATAAGTTAACCAAACATGAATCAAGAAAGAGTCAAAATTCTTATTTCCATGGAAAAACTATTAGACCTAAAAAGAGACCTAGCAAAATTTATGTTAAATTCAAAGGCTTAGAAAAAAACTATATTTAAAAAATGACAACTTTAATGAATTGAATACTAATTAATATAAACTAAAAATATACCTTTTCAAGAATAAAAATCTACCTCAGATAATAAAAACATCTGCTGACAACAGGATGCCCACTATTTAATACTATTAGTACTATTTAATACTGAACTAGAGTTTTTTTTTTTTTTTTGGTATGGGGATTGAACTCAGGGGCAGTTGATCACTGAGTCACACCCCCAGCCATATTTTGTATTTTATTTAGAGACTGGGTCTCAATGAGTTGCTTAGCACCTTGCTTTTGCTGAGGCTGGCTTTGAACTCTCAATCCTCCTGCCTCAGTCTCCCAAGGCACTGGGATTACATGAACTACAGATTTTGATAAACTAATAAAACAGAAAAAATACAATGCTAAGAGTGTAAAACAAGCCTGTAATTCCATCAACTCGGGAGGCTGAGGTAGGAGGATTCCAAGTTTGAGGGCAGCCTGGGCAATTTAGAAAGATCCTGTCTCAAAATAAAAAACAAAAAGGGCTGGTGATGTAGCTAAGTGGTAGAGTGCCCCTGGATTCCCTCCCCAGAACAATATAATGATGATGATGATGTAGTAAAAGGAGCTAACAAAAATTTTAACAGGAGGAAAAAAAACTGTCTAAATAGACTGTATACTATAACATGGACAATCACTAGAAAATGTAATTTTAAAATGTATATTCCCACAATAGGGTCAGAATTATAGGAATCACAGGGATAATGACAAAAATCTGTCATCTTTGTGAAAAAGAACGAAGAGACATATCTGCTCTTGTAGTTAAGATTTATTATAGCACTTTAGTAATTAGTGGCCCAAAGTGAGAAAAAGAAACCCACAGAACAGAAAAGTCAGTTCAGAAACAGACTCTCATAAATGTGGGAATTTGTTTTATGAAAAAGAAGGCATTTTTCAGAGGGAGCAAATTGGCTATTCACAATTTATGCCAGGATACAAAGTTATCCACATTGTAAAAAAATAAACGTATATCTGTATTTCATGTTAAAAACAAAAATATATTCCAGCTATACCGAACAATCTACGTGTGAACCAGGAATTCTTTAACTATTTTAGAAGAAAATATAGAATGTGTTTTAGACTTTGGGTAAGAAGAGATTTCTTAAAATAGACCAAACAAATGATTATATTAAAGTTTAATATAAAACTAAAGCTTTATACAACAAAATGCACCATTGACAAAATTTTTTTAAAAGCAATATACATAGCAACATATATAGTATCAGAAATTTAGAAACTATTCTACAAATCACTAAGAAAAACACAATTAACAAAGGATAAAATATACCCGACAAGCATTAAAAGACAGAAAATATCAATTGATTTAAGATAAAAAACTTCACTAAATCAGAAAAACGTGAATTAAAACAATAAACAGGGATGGGGGCTCATGCCATAGCCTCAGTCCAGGAATTCAGAGGTCAGCCCTGTCAACATGGTTAAGAGCCCATCTCTAAAAATAAATAACTTAAAACAATAAGGAAGAATTTCACACCCATTAGATTGACAAAATCTTAAAAAGAAGGCTATTGAAATGAAGCTTTGGCAAGGATGTCTCAAGATGAAAATTTCCACAAACTGCTGGTGGGAGTTTAAACTGGCATGAAATTTTGGAGGACTATTTGAAAACTGTGATGTTGTACGTATCCTGTAACTCAGTAATAGGATACTTTTCAGCACTTATAAGTGAATGAGAAAAAATGGCACAAACTCACTGGAGATATGTATAATGATGTCCATTGTAGCACTGCTTACAATAGAAAAATGAAAAAAGTAACCTAAATGCGCATTAATCAGGACTAGATAAGTAAATTGTTTCATCTTCATACATTGAAATACAAGCAGGAGCCAAAATTTTTAAAAACTAGGTATAAAATAGCAACATAAACTCTGGGAAAACATACTTTTGAGTGAGAAAAAGCAAGTTACAGAATGATAGGTATAGTTAAATGTCTTTGTAAATTTTTTTAAACACAAAGACAATATATTACTATGCCAAGGGCAATTCCACAACATATATATTATTTCAATGAACAACAAAAATAAATGAGGCAAATGTTAATATCTGTTCATTCCAGAAGTATTATTATGTTACTGTGGGTTTTTTGGCTGCTGCTGTTGTTTAGAATAACTAATATTTTTTAATGACACAAATTTTGTTATCTCTATATATGTATATATTCATATAAAACATGGAAAAGGAAAATAATTAGAAAAATAAGAATAAAGTCAGAAGTAAAATAGATTTATAAAATTCATGTCATAAATTGTGTATACATGCTAGAGTCGGCTCACCTATCTTTCAAGAAAGGCAAAATGAATACAGACTTAGTGATTATTGCTCTTAAAAGTGTATCCATTAACATATGACAGAAATATTGGAGGGATTTAGATATTCAGAGCACACTATAATAAACATGGAAACACTAAAGACAAAAAATGGAGAAAATATTAGTAAAGTTGATTTAAGTGGTTTATTGATTTATTCCTTAAGGATAGAAGGAAAACATGAAAAAAAGAGAACTGTCTTTTGAAAACAGTATGGATGTTTCAAACAAGTAGGCTTTTGAAAACCTCAAATGAACATCATTCAATTCAATCTTGTGATGACCTTAATTTTTTTAAAGGAAAACTTTAAAAAGAAAATCTAAAATTTCAAAATTTAAGAGCAAAGCTTTATAATTCACTTGGACAACACACACAAAGATACACATATAATACCTAGTTGACATTGACAAGACATTTTTCAACAAGCCAAAAGAAGAAAAACTAAGGAAATATTTGGAGGCAAAGGTGCTTATGTTAGTAAATGATAAATAATTAGAATAATTTTCTTGAAAAAATTGAAGTTAGCCATTATAGAAGGAAATACTTCAAGTTCTGATTGCTTCAGTGTTTTACTATATTTCCTACTAGGGAGAAACCATAGGTAGGTTTTTGCAAACCTATATGAAGAGGAAAAAAGTAGCAAATAAACAGCAATGTAGACAAATAACAAGGTAATTGACTTAGAGAATAACATTCCTAAATGAAGGAAGTCTCCCTGACTAACCATTTGCACTTAGAGCACTCAGCACTCAGTACATATTAACAGTAGATAAAAGAAAGACAACCCCAAAATGGAACTGTTAGTTCTGATGTGTTGTGGATAAAGCTGTTCCTGTCTTCATCTTTAGACTTCAAGCCTCTTTCCCAGGGAAGCCTTTTAAAGAACAACACCTAAATAATTGTAAAGATTTTGCATACCAGTTTTTCAGTTTTTTTAACCATTTAATATTGGTGATCAAAAGCTAATAATTTCACATCTAGTAGAAACTTCATTAATAAAAATATAAATCTAGGCATAGACCTTTACCAAAAGTTAACTCAAAATGGGTCACAAATCTATATGGAAAAGACCAAACCATAAAACTTGAAGAAGATAACACTAGGAGAATATCTAATATGACCCTGGGTATAGCAATGACTTTTATTTTTTAATTTTATTTATTTGTTTAGATACAGGAGCTTGATCCCAGGGGCATTTACCACTGTACTACATCCCCAGTCCTTTTATTTTTATTTATAATGTTTTGGTACTGGGGATTGAACCCAGAGGTGCTTTACCACTGAGCTATCTCACCTAGCCCTTTTTTTTTTTTTGAGACAGGGTCTTGCTAAATTGCTGAGGCTGGTCTTGAATTAGAAATTCTCCTGCCTCTGCCTCCCTACTCACTGGGATTATATATAGGTGTGTGCCATCACACCTGGCTTATATTTTATTTTGATACAGGGTCTCACTAAATTGCACAGGCTGGCCTCAAACTTGGGATCCTCCTGCCTCACCCTGCAGACTTGAAGGAATTATAGGTGTGTGCTCCTGCCCCACCACCAGTGAAGACTTCAGATGCAACAAGAAAACATTACCCACTAATGAAGAAACTGATAAACTGGACTTCATTAAAATTAAAAACTTCTGCATTACAAAGGACATTGTTATGAGGATGAAAAAACAAGCCACTGATTTGGAGAAAATATTTACAATAAAAGACTTGTGCCCCAAATATAAAAATAATTCTTAAAACTCAACAATAAGAAAAGAAACCAAACAAAAAGTGGGCAAAAGGGCAGGTGGGCCTGCACGTGCACCTGTAATTGTGGAGGCTGAGGCAGGAGGATCACAAGTTTGGGACCAACATCAGAAATTTAGTAAGGCCCTAAGCAACTTAGCCAGACCCTGTCTCAAATAAATAGATAGGTAGGTAGGTAGATGATAGATAGATAGATAAAGGGCTCAGGATGTGGCTCAGTGATTAAGTGCCCCTAGGTTCCATCCTTGGTACCAAAACCAAACAAAAACAAAAAAAGAACAAAAAGTAGGCAAAGGATCTGAAAAGACATTTCAAAAAATGATATACAGGCAGCACATAAGCATATGAAAAGGAGCTCAATATATGTCACTGGAAGATGGCAAATTAAAACAATAATGAAGCACTACTACATATCTATCACAGTGGCTCAAATACAAAACATCGATAACACTGCATCCTGGAAAAGATGTGGCGCAACAGAAACTCTAATTCACTGAGGGTAGGAATACAAAATGGTACAAATACTTAGGCAGTTTAAGTTTTTCTTTTCTTATTTTGTGGAACTTGTGATTAAACCCAGGGCCTCACACATGCTAGGCAAGCACTCCACCACTGAGTCACATCCCCAGTCCCAGTTGTGAGCATCTTACAAAACTGAACATAGGTGAGAAATGGTGGCACATGCCTGCAATCCCAGTTACTCATGAGGCTGAGGCAGGAGGATTCCATGTTGGAGGACAGCCTCTGCAACTTAGACTCTGTCTCAAAAAATTTAAAAAAAGGGGTCTGGAGTTGTAGTTCAGAGGTAGGGCGCTTGCCTAGCAGGTGAGAGGCACTGGGTTCGACCTTCAGCACCACATAAAAATAAATGTATAAAACAAAGGTATTGTGTCCAATTACAACTAAATTATGTATTTAAAATGTAAAAAAAAAATTAAAAAGGGCTGGGGATGTGGCTCAGTGGTTAGGCACCTCTGGGTTCAATCCCCAGCATTGTCCAAAAACTAAAACTTAAAAAACTGTTATGAAAACCAAAATTGTACCTATAGTTAGATCTTCTCCCTCATCTGCAGACTCATTTATCCAACTGCCAATTCCATGTTCAATTTGAATGTTTTAAATGCATCTCACACTTAGCATGGCCAAACTGAATTATTGACTTCTCCCCTGATACAAATCTGCATACTATTTCATAACAATAAATGCTAATTCCTCTTTCCAGTTGATCAGGACTTAGATTTTTCACCTTTGCCTGCAAATGTCCTATGGGTGACCAAAAGCAAGATTAACGACTTGGCATCTCTGCCTTCATTCCATGTCCTTCTCCCTTGCTGAGTCACCTTGGATTCTAGGAACAGCAGGGCTGATGTTTATAAACATCTTGTGATGAGTGGAGACTATTCCCAGGAAGCTATTCCCCAGGCAACAGCAAATTCCTTATCTCCGATACGGGCTCCTGCAGACCAATCCTGAGATAATGTTGGACTGGATACACCAAATCAAGATCACCTGCTTTGGGCTGTGACAGTCTCCAGCTGTGCAAACTCCCAATTTACCCTTAATCTCCTTTCTATAAAACCTCAAAGTCATTGTCACTCTCTAGAAGATTAAGGACTTGGGTCGCCTTGTCTTCCCACTAGCTACACTAAAGTTCTCTGCCTATTTCTTCACCATAATCTTTTTTATCTGGTTTTTGGGGTAAGTGGTAGGACCTGATTTGTTGGATCCACAGAGTTAGATCTCTGGCCTAGGACTCCAGTAACAAGTCTAAAGATTTGGAATCATCTTCGACTGTTTTAGTCCCACATCTCACATCCAATCTATAAACAAATTCTGTTGGCTACACTAGCAAAATATATTCAGATTCCACCTCCTCTCTCTGCCTCCACTATTACCACTATGGTCCAATACACCACAATCATCTTTCACCTGGATTTTTACTTTGGCTTCCTCACCACTTCTAACATTGCTTCCCCATGATATATGTTCAAACACAATTTAAAAGAAATCATTTTAAAAAGTCAGATCATGCCTTTATCTGCTTAAAACCCTCCAGTGACTACCCACCTCAATCAAAATAATAAAAGCCCTTACAATTGCCTACTTGATCTTCTACCACTACCTCCTTTGTAACCTCATGCTGTTCTTCTTTCCTGTACTAGCTGATAATCAGCCTCATCATTTGTCCTTGCTATTTTGGGTTTTTTTGTTTTTTGGGTTTTGTTTTGGTTTGGTTTTGGTACTGGGGATTGAACCCAGGAGTGCTGAACCACTGAGTCACATCCCCAGCTCTTTGTAACAGAGAACAATACAGCCCTGCAGTCACAGAACTTACTATTTCCAAGAAGAGAAAGTAAATAAAAATATAACATATATAGATATACCTATCTTATATCTATATATGTGTAGTAAGTGAAAGGAAGGCATATAGAGAAAAATAAAAACCAAGTGGAAAGGGGAATGGGGAGTGCCAGGTTGTGGTGGGGGGAGAGGCAGGTTCACCTTTTTGGGGGGGGGGGGTGTTGGCACTGGGGATTGAACCCAGGGGTACTTTACCACTAAGCCACATTCCCAGCACCCCCACCCCCTTTGCTGAAATTTCGAGTCAGTCTTCCCAAGTTGTTTAAGGCCTTGCTAAGTTGCTGAGGCTAGCCTGAACTTGTGATGCCCTGCCTCATTTTCCTGAGTAGCTGGAATTACAGGCCTGAACCACCATGCCAGGTAAGGTTCACTTTTAAATAAGGTGATCAGAGAAGAACTAATCAAATAAGGACACTCGAGAGGCTATGAAGTAGGAGAGGGAGTAAGCCATGTAGATGCCTGCTGGAAGAACATTCAGGTGAAGGGAACAGTTGGTGCAAGAACCTGTGGATAGGAGTACGCCTGCACATTTGAGAAACAGCAAGGACAGCAGCTTGGGAGGCTGACCAGAGGATCACAAGTCCCAGGTCAGCAATTTAGTGAGGCCCTATTTAGACCCTGTCTCAAAAATTAAAAAGGACTGGGGATATAGCTCAGTGGTATACACTCAACAGATATTTATTGCCTGAATGCATAGGTACTGTTCTTTTAGTCCTCACCTCCCCTGAGATGAAGATTTCCCTGACTTTCCAAGATTAGGCTGAGTGATCTCCTTGTACTCATTCCAATAATATCAAACAGTATTGTAATTGTATATTCAAGCATCGGTTTTTCTAACAAGTTAGGACTGTGTCTTTTTCACTGTTGAATAATAGTAAGTTTAAATTTTTAGAAATACATCTATTTTGCCATGTGAAGAATTAACATCTAATCTGATTATCAGTCCACTAATGGCCTTTCAAACTTGAATGTTCTCAAGAATGGTTTTTAAAAGCAAAAAATAACTTTAAAGAAATGATTGAATTGCTTGAAGATAATGAATTTGAGGTATATTAGTAAGGTTTTTATTTTTCATATCATATAGCATCCTTAAAGCCTGCAAGAGAATAAGGAAGACTATGGAATGAATCTGACATAACTTTTCTATGTTCATATATGAATACACCAACAGTGAAATTCTACATCATGTACAACCACCAGAATGGAATCCTAATTAGAATAAATTGTACTCCATGTATGAGTAATATATCAAAATACACTCTACTGTTATGTATATCTAAAAAAAATATTTAAAAGCCTGCAAGAATTCACATCTAGGAGTACTGGGAGTCCTTTGCCCTTTAGTCTCATACAAAATGGACTTGACAATTTGATTTCAAAGCGCTGCTTGGGATTTCATTTGAGAAAATAAAGCACAGAACATTCCTCCATGCAAAGGAAAAAAAGATACAAAATGCACAGGGATCCCTGCTCATGAAAAGGCGGAAGCAGAGGCAGCAGAGCGGAACACTACACCTGTTCCCACAGCATCCTTCTAGCCTGGTCTTACTTGGGGTCGCTACCTCCGACCCTCGGGATCACGACTCCCAAATCCTCGCCTCACCACGACTGTACTATTTATTTCCACGAGGTCACTGGAAAGTCTCTGGACTAAAGGCGGTAACCCTAGATGGCTTCATCTCCAAAATCTTAGAGGAAGTGGAAGAAGGAAAGTTCTACGAAAGGAAAGGTGAGAGCCAAACCTACAGTGCTTACCGAAGGTCGCTCTTCATCAACTCCTGCCTCTAGAACCGTTGGTTGGCAGCTACAGCCAACGTCGCGGTGGCCCCTGGGGGTTGTAGTTTCTGTCGTAAACAGAACGCGCCGGCAGCATCAAAACTGCATTTCCCAGCAGTCAATGCGAAGACACCCTGCGTATTTAAATATGGCTTGGCCTAATAAAGAGGCTAACACTATTTTTTAAGGCTAATCTTAAATTCAGATCCAGTTCCTCCTATGGGTGCGGTGGTGCTTTTATTTGGTGTGCTTGTCCCGCGTGATAAAAATCTCAGTATACCCCTATTTCTTACTTTCCCTTCCCGTTCTCCAGACCTACTACTCTAAGCGGCTGGGAACGAAAAACGCTTGCCGGCGCAAGCCGAGGGCCTTTGAAGGCGCACACAGCCTACTCGCAGTCGCGCATGCGTAGTAGCCGGCAGCGGTCGGCGGCCGCGCTCCGCGGACTTAGGGTCTGAAGGTAGCATGCTAGAGGGCGGGGCTTTTTCCAATGGCTTTGCCTTGGCGGGTCGTGTGTGCTTGGGCGGGGAAGAAGGAGCTGGGGCAGGGACGGCTCCGGGTTTGTGCCGGGCGGGGAAAGGGGAGGGGCTGGGGGCTAAGGACCCCATCTCCCCTCCCTGCTCCCGCCCTCTGGGCCGATCCCACCGATGGGGCTGGACGAAGGGGCGGGCTCTGAGCCTCAGGCCCTGCGGCTCTGCCAACTCCGTCGCCCTGCCGGGTGCTCCAGGATTCCCGCGGCTGTTCGGTCCCCTCTGGCTTGGCGGCGGTGGACTAGGGCACAGGGGTAGAAGAAGCGGCGTCTTCCAAGGGGTCTGGAGCCGGCTGGGCCGGCGACGCTCTGTGTCATCGTCACCCGCCGAGACAGCGACTGCTGGAGACCGCCATCCCCCGGGAGCGCCCGACTCTCGGGCCGCACGGCCAGGGGCCAGGGTTCAGCTTGCCTTCCCTGCCGGCGCCCGGCCTGCAGTTGGGGCGCTAGATGAGCTGAGGAGGGCGGGGACTAGTGTCAGAGGAGGGGCGGGGTGGGAACGCTGGGGGAAACCGGTGACTGCACAGACAAAAAACCCGAATGGCTGGAGAGTGTTCAACTGTTTCCAGCCTTTTTGGGCAGAGCATGGATTTGACAGCTCCACAACGTGAGGATATCCGCTGACCCCGCGAGACAGAGAACACTTCTCCGAGACTCCCTGTCCTGCAAACCAGCGCTGTAAGATTGCAACTTTCTAAGTTTGCTTTTTCTATCTCAGAGCAGAAGACCGCCCTTTCTTGTAAAAGGAAAGGGTGATCAGTCTTGTTAATAGGTTGAACGCATCAATTTAAAAGACACTTCTAATTCCAAATGTCACCCAGATGTGTTTTCGTGACGGGTAGATTTCCCTGAATTTATTCTTACAGTTCTCATTTTAAAAATACAAAGTGCTTTTGGGGCATGCTGAAAGGTAACTGAAGACTGCAAAGGAAAACTCTGATTGTCATGGCTGAAGGAGAGAATGAAGTGAGATGGGATGGACTGTGCAGTAGAGATTCAACTACTAGGGAGACTGCGCTGGAAAACATTAGGCAAATCATTTTGAGAAAAACCGAGTATCTTCGTTCGGCGAAGGAGACACCTTATCGTCCATCAGAAGACGGGCTCCTCAGTGCTGTTTCTTTGGATGGGTTGAATAAGCTACTTGCTCATCTGCTTATGCTTTCTAAGAGGTGTCCTTTTAAAGATGTAAGAGAGAAAAGTGAGTTTATTCTGAAGAGCGTTCAGGTAAGAGAGAGCGTTATAAATAAGTACCGCTGTATTATGAGATTTTGCTTGGCAATTATTCACGTTGTGTTTGATTCATATAGTTTATTATGTGAACTCTTACTATGAATTCACTCTACTTTAGGGACTTATGTAAAAACAGTGAATTTGAGGCCAAGATAAACTAAAAACGATTTTAAAGTATAAGTAAACACGTATTGTTTTTCTACAGTTTTAGGCAGAAACTGCATTGCCTATAGAAAAATATATGAAGGTTACAGTTAATTGGAATACGTTCACTTTATGTTTCTTTTACATGTTAAGTGTAGCCAGTGTGCTTTTCACATTGTTACATAGTTGTGTGTGGAAAGTTTTACATTTAAAGATTTAAAGCCTCTAAAAGGTTAAAGGATATTAAATACATGTTTCCTTGTCAGCTTGCTCAAGATTATTGGTGGAACAATTTTCTTTTCTTTTTCTTTCTTTTTTTTTTAAATAGGATTTGTTCTCTAAATGCAACCTTTTCTTTCTTTCTTTCTTTCTTTCTTTCTTTCTTTCTTTTTTAAAGGGGCCTATATAAAACAAAACAAAACAAAATCTTGTTAAAAAGGAACTAACATCTTCAGGTTGAAAAGTTGAACCCAGGTGAGGAATATGGGAGAAACACTTTGATGGTAAATTTACTCAACCCCCTTTTCTGTGTGTGCTTAAATTGTTTTTATATGCATACCTATTTAAATTGTGAGTGCAGCAAAATTAAAAACATTATAATCCCTCATTTTTATGTAATTGATTTATTCTGTTTTGTTAGGAGGTTTATTAGTTTTCTTAGAGACATACAGATAATGTTCAGTGACACTCTGTATATATTTGTCAATCTATAAGTTACTCAGTCCATATGTTGTTCAAAATCATATAGGAGAAATTTTTAAAATTTGTAGTTTACTGGATATGTATGTAAGCTAAGCATGATAATTTTTCTATATTGGACTGAGTTTAATTTAAAGCAAGAGAAAAATCATATCCATAAAATAATGACTCTTAAGATTTTGGGGTATTTCTTCTCATAAATAACTTTGTAAATAATTTTTATAGTTAATTTTACCAGAAAAATGTTCTGGATTCCTGGAGCTTATCCTTTTAAGCACAAAGTTATTTCTCTATCTCTTACACTGTAGTCACTATAACAACCATTTCTTTTCATAATAGGGTCATCATTATGCACATCAAGTACCATTGTGAATTGTATAGGATTATATAATCCAAATCCATTTTTTTAAAGTATTTGTGTCCAATTTTTATGGTTTTTCTGCCCTTTCCCTTGCTGTTCATATACTTCACTTAAGTCTCTTCCTGACCTTTCATCTTGCTCTTCTTTATATTATAGTAAAAAACTCAATAACCAATTTTGTTAAGAGTTATATTGAAAACAAAAGTAAGCAGGCTCTGGGGAGTGTTGTGTCAAAGGGTTGCAATATAAATGGTAAGTAAATGGGCACTAAAGTCACACCTAGGCTCAAATTCTCCTCCTTTGTAATGTATTGCCATAACCTTGGGCAAGTTACTTGATGTTTGTTAGTTTGGATTTCTACATCGGTTAAATAAGAACATAGGGCTATCATGAGAATTAAATGAGAGGTAAAGTGTTCCAGCATAGTGGACACTCCTCTCCCTTTTCAAAAGTGAAATATATGGACTTTATGAAGTTTGTTTCAGGACTCATTCAGCCTATAGAAGGATTGAGAATTTTCTTTACTGTGAAGATTTCCCATAAACTTACACTTTTGGGAAGTACTGGGGATTGAACTCAAGGGTACTCTACCCAGTCCTTTACATTTTTTTCATTTTGAGAGTTGCTGAAGTGGCCTTGAACTTGGGATACTCCTACCTCAACCTCAGTAGTCACTGAGATTACAAGCATGGGCCACTACTCCTAGCTAGACTTAACACTTTTCCATTTCTGCACCTATTGTACTTAATTCCTGTCACTTTTCTAAGAGGATCTTGACTTACATTGTGCTATAATCACATGTTTGTGTGTCTGTCTCCCCCAGGAGGGCTGTAAGTTCTCGAGAGTATTGGCTCGAACCTGGAAGCTACTAAATAAATACCCAGTGGATGAACAAATTTATATTTGCCTTCTTTCTGTTTCTCATCAATGTAGGTAGATGAAATTTCCATTTTAGGGAGTTTCTACCCCCACATTATTCATCCATGCATGCATTCATGCAACAAATGTTTAGTGAACCCCTGGTGAGGATTGAGGACCAGTGGTTATAGTGTTGACATTCTACTGAGGGAAGAGAGCATAAAGAAGTAGACAAACAAGAACATTAATTTTAGATAGTAAGGAAGACTTTCCTGAGACAGTGACATTTAAGCAGAGACTAAATGAATAAATGAGATTTTTCTGTGGATTAGGACTTAAGTAATAGTATATTTAAAGGCCTTGTGGCAAAAGAGCAAATGAACTCTAGGAACAGAAAGTGATTCAGTATGATTGACGTAGACAAAGGGGGGTGGTGTGAAAATTCAAGAGCACATGCTCTGGAGTCAGACTTGTTTTCAGTACTTGATTAGCAGTACAATGTGGATGCTACATAATCACTCCTTGACTCAGTTTCCTAATCTGCAAAATGAGGAAATGTTAGTATTTCCTTGAAGTGTTGCTATGAGAACAAAATGAAATTATGCTTGCAAAGGATAGCACAGTGCCTAATACATGAAAAGTAGTCAGTATTCTTAGGTATTCTTACTATTGTTAGGGAGGATCCAAATACCAGAGGGCTGGTAAGCTGTGTTAAGGATTGTGGACTTTATCCTAGAAACAGTGGGAAGCCACTGAAGACCTCTGAACAAGGTGGTGACATGATTGATAATGTAGAGGAAGGATCATTTTTAAAGCAAAGTGGAGATGGGTTTCTAGGGTCACGAGTGGATGTGCCACAACACCTAGAAGGTTGTTCCACTGGTCTGTGGCAAAAATGATTGTGGACTAGGATGTGGTAGAGGAAGTGGAAAAAGGAAATTAATTGGGGAGATAATCAAAGAGTTAGTATATATAGGATATAGTATTTAACTGGATCTAGAAGGTGAGGAAAATAAAAGCAAGGTTGACACTAGTTTGAACTACTTGGTGAATAATGTAACCATTTCCTAATGCAGAAGAGTGGCAGGAGGTTCATTTAGGAGAAACATGAGTTGTTTATACATGTTGAGGTTAAGTTGCCTATGATATATCGGAGTAGAAATGGCTCCTAAGCGGATTTCTGTCCCTACTACCATTATTTTAGTTCTGCTGTCTTTCACATCTCCAGACCTAACCTAACCTTACCCACCCTTTACCTTTCTATCCGTCCTCCACATAGCTGCAGAGCCATTTGTCTAAAATGAAAATCTGGCCATGTTACTTTCCTGCCTAAAAACTTTTATAATAGAAGAGAATGTAATGGATGTCACATAATAACAACATCCTCTAGCTTCCACTTGCCTTTCCACCCTCTGCCTCACTGCTCCCACCTTAACATCAATCTCATATGGGAAACTAAATAGTAATTCAAATGTAGTACTCCATAATGCTTTCATTAGTGAAGCAGGAAAAACTGAAGTGCATATGCAATTACTACAGCTGTTCTTGAGGCCCTTAGGTGCTTGCTCTAGGTCATCTCCAAGGACTATAAGTGGCTAGGGAGATATAGTAAGGTTGTAGTTTAGTGGATTCAACTCCAAATGTCTAAATCTGGAAAAACAATTGGCATAATGGGAGACAGCATCATCTGTTTATAAACATGTTCTTGATTTATTGATTTCACATCAACAACATATTGAAATCTATTGATCACATTTTGAGACCCATTCTGTACCAGGCACTGTGTTTGGACTAGAAGATCAGTAAGACTGTTTCTTGCTGTTGTGGAAAGTCCTCTGTTCTCATGGGATGCTCTATTTATTCTGGGATACCATTTTAATACTGTTGATAACCTTAAAAAAAGAAATAGAGGTGTTGACCTCAGGCCCACTTTACTGATATAATTCACTAGTGAATTACAGTCTTATTTTTTTGAGGGGGGGGTAATGCCTGGGATGGAACCCAGGATCACTTAACCATTGAGCCACTTCCCCAACCCTTTTTAAAATTTTGAGACAGTCTCTCACTAACTTGCTTAGGGCCTCACTAAATGGCTGAGACTGGCTTTGAACTTTAGTTCCTCCTGCCTCAGCTTCACAAATCACTGGAATTACATGCATGCACCATTGCACCCAGCATGAACCATAGTCTCAATAAAGCTTATCAAATTAAGATGAAAAATGTGAGTGCATATATGAATCAAAAGATTATAAGGAGGATCCCAAATAACATTTTCAAGAATCTTCATTTGATCATTTTTATTTCTGTAATATGAAGAGGGAAGACCATTAAATTTTCTCAAACCAGCATTTAACATTTTCTGAAAGCAATTTGGCTTAAGATAGAAAATTTAGGCTAAGTAAAATAGTTATTTTTTAAGTGGGGTGGGAAAGGCTTTCATTTAGTGAAGTAACTGTTCCCCCACCCCCCAGGGAGAAATGAAACTTTAGTTATTGGATATGATTCTCTTTTTGCAATTGTTGGTATTGTACTTGAAGTTGTTGTATCTAGTTGCTATCCACTTGAGTAATATATAATTTATAGATCTAGCAATAAGGTTATTATTTCACAAAATAATTCTGGATATTGCACAATTCCAAGCTTGATTGATTGATTGATTGACTCAGCTGCATTACCATTTTGCTCAACTGCATTACCATTTTGCTTTCCATCTTTTAAAAATGTTATTCTCCTTTCCACAGCAGAGCAAGTGATGTCTGTACTCATGGTTGAAGGGTTGCAACAACAGTTCCAGACATCACATGCAGTCACAACCATCTGTAGTTCAAAAGAAAGAGTTTCTTCCCATGTTTGTATCAGGGAAGAAAGGTTTTTCCCAGAATTCCTCTGGGAGACTTCCTCTCAGTTTTTAATTGAGCAAGATGGTGGTCACATATTCTCTCCTAAACCAGTCATTGGCAGGGAAATTGGGCATTTGTATTTTTAGTTTGGATTAATGAGTACTCAGCCCCTAAGGGCTCAGATCCACTCCTCTCCCTTCTCCACCTCACATGAACAGGGCTAGTTATAAGTGTCCTTTAAAACTGCTCCTGTATCCTACTAGATAATTTATCACTTGGTCTGTTTATAATTTGGATTTTATTAGGTTAGAAGAATACTTAAGTCATTTATAATGGGTCTATGAAATAGTATTTATAGTATATTAAGAACATTCTAGAAGCAGATGGGTTTTTTTTAAATACCTTTATTTTGTTTATTTAGTTTTTTAATGTGATGTTGGGGATCAAGGGTGCCTCACACATGCTCGATAAGTGCTCTACCACTGAGCCACAACCCCACCCTGGGGTTTCTTTTTAATGATTATTTTACTTTGATTTCTTTTTTATTTCCAGCCAAAGCCAAAAGTTTAAGATAGTACATTTCAAACATTCACTGCTGACTCTTAGGTATCACAGCAAATATAAGAGTTCTCTTTCAATATTTATACTAAGCTTCTCTCTTCATATCCACTCTTTTCTGGCCTTTCTTTTATTGGTATAGTAAGAACTCCATCCCTTTCCTTCAGAAAGCCTTAGTGTAGCTTGCTTCTCCACTCAGTGCTTTTTCTCTTTCCTATCTTTGACCATTTTCCTTTGTTTTGAACTCAGGAAAATACTATTTACTCTCAGGGTTTCTGGGCTTTTTTTTTTTTTTTTTTTTAATTGTTTTTTATTGTGAATGTGAAGCAATTGAAGGCTTATCTTTTTCCTTATTCTAAGTGGTTCAAGGACAAATATCTTTTTTTTTTCCTTCTGGCTGACAGGATGATATTATCTATTCCATTTACCCTCAGTTGCGTTTTTATAATATATAAATGCATCCTATCTTCTTCCTTTGTTATGAACTTTCGGAAAGTTTGAAACTAACAAGGAAAATTGTGGTGGGGGAGTTACTAGGGACTGATCCAAGGGGTGATCTACCACTGAGCTATATCCCCAACCCTTTTTATTTCCTTTTTTTTAAAAATTTTTTAGTTGTCAATGAATGTTTATTTTATTTTATTTATTTATATGTGGTGCTGAGAATCAAACCCAGTTCCTCACACATGCTAGACAAACACTCTACCACTGAGCTACAACCCCAGCCACTTTATTTCTTGTTTAACACGGGCCTCTCTAAATTGTGCAGACTGGCCTCACACTTGCAATTCTCCTACCTTATCTTTTTGAATTGCTGGGATTACAAGTGGGTGCTACTACAACCAAGGATACTTATTTCGTTTTAAGTTTAAGTTTTCAAGTTCCATATATTTTATTCCTGTTAGTGCTTCGGATGGCCCTTAACATGAAAAAGAAAAAGAATGTTTAAAGATATTTTTCTAACATGGTTATTTTGTGTATAAACGGGATGTGGTATTTTGTTTAAAGATGGGATGTTAAATACTTGAGTATTAAATTTCAGTTTAAGGGTTGTTCATGATGTCATGGAAGATCTCTGAAACAATAGTTTAGCTTAATTAGAATTTGTTCCCTCATCTTTAACACTCTTTGCCTTTAATCCTTCGGATTATAAAATAGGTGTGATATGATTTGTTTTAGAGTTATATTTATTTTCCCTTTGGTAAGCCATAAGAAATTAGTAAAATGTCTTCTTATCATTTGAATAGGTAATAAATTAATAATTCACACAACCAACTTACAGATTTGTTGAAACTTTTATCTGATAGAATCTTGGGTGCAGTAAAGGATTCTTAATCACTTAAAATTATCCTGACAGGCACTATTTAGGGTTTTGTATTGATCATAAAGAATTCTCATATTTAAAAACAGTGTTTAGGTTGTAGAAAAGCATGGATTAAAACGAAGCATCAACATGAGAAAGATCTCAGAATTTGTGGAAGGACAGAGTTGGTGCTGGGTGAGTAGGGAAAGGCAGTGCTTAAAATACATAGAAGGATGCAACTGCTGTTGGAAGTACATCAGCACCAAGCATGCCTTGCTACTAATTTTATTTTATTTTATTTTATTTATTTATTTTTTTTTTGTGGAACCAGGGATTGAACTCAGGGACACTCGGCCACTGAGCCAGATCCCCAGCCCTATTTTGTATTTTATTAGAGACAGGGTCTCACTGAGTTGCTTAGGGCCTCACTAAGTTGCTGAGGCTGGCTTTGAACTCGCGATCCTCCTGACTCAGCCTCCCAAGTCGCTTGGATTACAGGCGTGTGCCACCACGCCCGGCCTTGCTACTAATTTTAATCGTTTCTTTGTCAGAATTTCTCAAGTCTGTTTTTTCACACCATGGTAAAATATCTAAAAATTTTTATGGAAGTCAGTGGAACATAGGATTTACTTTGACCTTGCTTTTCTAGTTTTCATTTAGTATATCAAGTGAGAAAGACCAACTGACCTTGAAGAAATTACTTACCTAGCGCTTTAATTATACTGGTACAGCATACTCAGAAAATCAGATTGGGAGGATTCATCAGAATATTTGATGATTATTTCTGAGGTCATCAGGGAACTGGAAATACAAGTATATATTTCATGTTTGGCTTTCTTTTTGTTGGTTACTATACCCAGTCAAACCAGTGTTTACAAATAAACTTTTACCTGTAAAGTTGGTAAGTAGAAAGAAGTATCTTGTAAAAGATAGTTGGTTTTGTTTTTTGAATCCAGGGACACTCTACCACTGAACATCCCCAGCCCTTTTTATTTTTTATTTTGACACAGGATCTTGCTGAATTGTTGAGGGTCTCACTAAATTGCTGTGGCTGTTTTCAAACTTGAGATCCTCATGCCTCAGCCTCCCCATTTACTGGAATTATAGGCATGTGTCACCATACCCAGCAAAAGATAATTTTTTAAAAATGTTTTATCTTTTTTGGTGCTGGAGATTTTACTCAGGGGCACTTTACTACTATGCTATTATCCCAGCCCTTTTGATTTTTTATTTGGAGACAACATCTTTCTAAGCTGCTTAGAGCCTCACTAAATAGCTGAGGCTGGCCTTGAACTTGCCCTCCTCAGTCACTTGATTACAAGTAAGCACCACTGTGCCCCACTGTACACTTGTTTTGTAAAAATGCTTTTTTATTGATAATATTTTGGTAGTTTTTGTAGGACAACTGTTGGGACCATTTATTGGATT
>JAJEJO010002789.1:113477-195224 GCA_020662805.1 Glaucomys volans
CCCCAGCTCTATTTTGTATTTTAGAGACAGGGTCTCACTGAGTTGCTTAGGGCCTCACTAAGTTCCTGAGGCTGGCTTTGAATTCACGATCCTCCTGACTCAGCCTCCCAAGTCGCTTGGATTACAGGTGTGCGCCACCACGCCCGGCTAATAAAACACTTTTTAATGTATTTATTTTTTGATACTGTGGATTGAATCCAATTCTACCCAGCCCTTTTTATTTTATTTTGAGAGACAGGATCTCCCTTAAGTTGCTGAGGGTCTCACTAAACAGTTCAGACTGAACTTGAACTTGCAACCCTGCTGCCTCAACCTCCTGAGTAGCTGGGATTACAGGCTTGTGCCACTTCACCTGACTAATTAAATATATTTTAAGTAGAATAACATTCTTAAAGTGGTATGCCAAATATATATTTTTGTAGTAGGGGGAAGTCAGGAAATTCCATGCTCCAAAATATTAAACATAGTTCTCTTTTGGGGTGGGAATATTGGAATTTTTTATAGTAATCATTACTTAATTTTGAGTGTTTACCATATGCCAGGCATTATGGTAAGCATTTTATATATAACATTTATAGCATTTTGGTGGGTTTTATAGGTTTTGAGGAACAGATTTTCCCCAAATAGAACAACTGTACAAATGTGCATGCACCCACTCACTATAAGTTTAGCTTGTTTCTGATTTATTTAGCAGAGGAAATGAAAACTTCTCAGAAGCTGTGCATTTTTATTGAGAAGAAGTTCTTACAGCCTACTTTGGTGCCACTTTCTTTGAATGCCACAGTTCCTAGAAGCAACAGCTGACCACCTTACACTGTTGTTGCCTTTTTATATTTAGCCTTTATATCTGTATTCTAGAATAATTTATGTACTTTCTTTGAATGCCTGCTTTCCTGCCATCTCTAATTTAATACTTACAACAATTCTTTGTGATGAGTTTTACATTTTATAGATGGTGGGGGTGGGGGGAGGACCTAGAAAGAATGTTATTTAATTCAAATAGTGAACACTGAGGTCAAGAGGCATTATTCCTAAGTCTGTTCTTAACCACTAATCTGTTTTCCTATTGCTTCTCTTCTTCCTCTTTCCCTCTTCCCTTCTTCTTTCTTCTTCTCTTCTTCCTCCTCAGTGAGCATGTATTACTTTAATATTAGAAAAACAACTTCAAATCAATGTGGGAAAAATCAATGATATATATAGTGTTATAGTAATTCAGAACAAGGAAAGATCAGGATGGGTTGGGATAATAAATACAGCTTAATTAGAGCAAATAAATGTTAATGTCATAATTAACTTTTCTTCTCAGCTTATCTGTTTACACAAGCATGCACTACTTCTATCCCCAACAAGTCCAAACCAAACCTCTGATGACTGACTGGAAGCAATTAATGCTCTGTTATTCTTGCCTACAGACTAAGTCTTGGCCCTGTTTTTGTTTCCTTTTTGTGGCCCACTTTTATCTTCTTTGTACCATCTGTCAAGGCATGTGTGAACTTGTAGCTGTAACGTTTGTCAAAGCTCCTTCTCACTATAGTGTTATACCATCATCATTGAAAGATTGAAATGGCTAAAAGAAGTTTGAAAGTTATATTAACTAATTGATATTTCCCTAGAATGTTACTATGCTTGGATTCAAATTCATACTTATACTATATTTTAAAACTCATTGAGAGGTAGTAGGAGATCTTGAATCTTGTTCGATGAAATAACCTCACAGCTTAAACTAGGACTGATGTATGCCAGTATGCGTTGGCATAGCAATACCTGTTAAATTACTGAAGTATTTTCGTACCAGTTCAGAAATATAAATAGAAACTGCAAAAAGCAATAAAATTAATAATATATAATCAAGGGCAGTAGTTTATGCTAGATTCTTGTAGACACATGTACTTAGATTCTAACCTGTTCTGTTTCACTGACAGGAGGTTTGGTCAGTTGTCCTATTATTTATTTCAGATGTTGAGCTGGGTGCAAAGAGTTTTAAATAGGAGATAGAGACCATGCAGGTATACTGGGGAGGCCTGAATCTATAAACCCACAAAAGAAGTGCCAGTTTGTGCCAAGGGAAAAAATAGGTTCCAGGCTTAGGTAGTGACTAAGCAGGCTGCCACAAGCCAGGGGCAGAAGCCGTTAAGAACATTTCCTCTGTTGGGTTTGAAGAGCTTTTCTTTAACTGAATTGCTATATATTGGTTCATAACAAATTTGATGGTTTTAAACAATGCACTTTTATTATATCATGATCCCAGCTCAACTGGGACTGTGGTCACATCTGAAGGCTTAAATGGGAAGGATCTGCTTTATAGTCATGTTCCTTGAGGGCTGATAGATTGAGGGCCTCAGTTTCTTCTTGGCAATTGGTCAGAGGCTGCCCTCAGTTTCTTGCCATGTGGGCCTCACCATTTGCTTCATCAGAGGAAGCATGTGAGAAGAGCTGTAGAGAGTACCAGCAAGATAGAAATTACAGTTTTTTGAAACCAAGTCTGGGAAGACACATCTCATTGTTTTTGCCTTAATCTTTTCATTATAAGCAAGTTGTAAGGTTCAGCCCATACTCAAGGGAAATAGATTACACAGGGAGTGAATACCAGGAGGTGGGGAGCCATTCTAAAAGCAGTTTACCATAACAATGTATGTCCTGAAGCTAGGGGTTGGGAGAAAGGGGCCTCCCTGAATACTGTAAAGAGAGTTGTAATTTAGGGTACATGCTCAGGAACCTAATTAACAAACAGAAAAGAGTATGTGGCAGCAAGTGATAGTGTGAGCCCAGTCTTGGACTCCTACCCATCCTTGCAGTCTCCACATAAAGGAGTCTCATGCCATCCTGGCCAATGGGGGCCCTGCCATTAGTTGGGGGCCACCAAACCTCAGTGGGAAGGGCCTGCTCATCTCTAGCAGCTTCTTCATCTTCCTCTTTCTTCTCCCCTTTCCCTGGGATTCTCTTCTCTCCCTTTTTCCTCTGCAATCCTAGGACACTTTCTACTTTCCATTCTTTGCACTAAAAGTATAATTGCATTTGCCCCAAAGATAGGAAGTGGTAGACACCTTATTTTTTTTTTTTTAACCATTTGGTGATAATCTAGTAAGTTGTGAATCAAATCTCACCTGAATATGATTTAGGGTGAAAAAGAAATTCCAAACTTTTCTGAGCACCCTCAAATAATGATTGAGATTAAATATTATACTAATCCAAATTTCTGTTCATCTCCCAAACTCGAACTGATATACTTTACTACCAATTTAATGTTACCTGAAAAGGAACAGATGAGATAATTTTATCTTTTTTCATTTTATAAGCTTTTATCCTTATGAATTTTGGTTATTGCAGAATCACACAAAAATGAACACATAATTGATAGCAATTTAAGAACAATTTACCCCACTGAAAATAATGTTGAGGCAAGGGCCTTTTAATTATAGAAAAAGCTCCTGGTTTAGTAAAAATAAGAAATATTATTTATAATTTTCTCATTTCATTTTTGGTATCTTGGCTAAATATTTAAAAATGGAGCAACTTTTATATATACTTTAAATCTTGGAAGAGACTATAGTTGGACATAGATATAGATTCATACACAGAAACCCTAACCATGATTCTCACTCTTGGATGTGGTTTATGCTTTTCTACATTTTAAATTTTTTATTATTTTTTTTGTGGTACTGGGGATTGAACCCAGGACCTTGTGCTTGATGAGGCAAGCAGCCTACTAACTGAGCTACATCCCCAGCCCAAATGTATTTTTATAACAAGTGCATCAATTTCTTTAAGACCAAATATGTGTCATTAAAAAGAAAATAACCTAATACAGTAATCCCATTTTATCCTCAGAAGATATTTTCCAAGACCCACAGGGGATACCCATAGATAGTACCTACACTATAATACTGTGTTTTTTTCTCCCTTTACATACCTATGATCAAAGTTTAGTTTATAGAGATTAACAATAAAATACAGTAATTTTAATCATATACTGTAATAAAAGTTATATAAATGTGGTATCTCTCTTCTTTGCTCAAAATGTCTTATTGTACTGTACTCACTTCTTTTTTGTGATGAGTCAGATGGTATTACAGTGTCAACATGATGAGATGAAATGAGGTGAATAACAGCCATTGTAACATAGCATTAGGCTACTATGAATGTTTTACTGGAACACCTGCCCTGAAATTTATCAAAGTCAACAGTTGATCTGATAACTACCAGGCTAAGTAATTTTTTTTCTTTTTTAAACTTTTATTTATTTTTATTAACTTTTTTAGACAGTGATAAATATTTTTTTAATTCTTTCCATACACGTATATAGGGTAATAATGTCTGTCTCAATCTACCATCCTTCCCATCCCCACCTGCCCCACCTCTCCCTTCATTCCCCTCTGTACAATCCAAAGGTTCTTCATTCTTCCCTACCCACCCCCCACTATGGATCAGCATCCACTTATCAGAGAAAAACATTTGGCCTTTGGTTTTTTGGGACTGGCTTATTTCACTTAGCATAATATTCTCCAATTCCATCCATTTACCTGTAAATGCCATAATTTCATTCTTCTTTAAGACTTAGTAATATTCTATTGTGTATATGTGCCACATTTTCTGTATCCATTCATCTGCTGAAAGGCATCTAGGTTGGTTCCATAGTTTCGCTATTGTGAATTGAGCTGCTATAAACGTTGATGTGGCTGCATCACTGTAGTATGCTGATTTGAATAGGCTAAGTAATCAATGGGTGGGTAGCATATGTGGTATAGATACACTAGAGAAGGAATGATTTTCATTCTGAACAGGATGGTGTAAAATTCTATGATGCTACTCAGAAAAATGTATAATTTAAAACATGAATTGTTTATTTCTGAAAATTTCCATTTACTATATTTGCATCATGGTTCACCATGGGTAACTGAAATAGCAGGAAGTAAAATCATGGACAAGTTGTAATACTGTGTGTCATTTTTATTCATGCAAGAATGACCTTTTTGGTAAGTAGAACTTCAGTATACTCTTCAAAATGTCTCCTTTAATATGGTACATACTAATTCTAAAAGCTATGATTCCTTGATTTCCTTTAGAAATACCTTTCTTTCAAAGACTTTGGCTATTAATGAAAATTTTTTTTCCTAATGGATTTTGTATTTGTGGTTCCCCCCCACCCTTCACACTGGATAAAAATTTACTGAATTTTCAGCTTGTTGAGGTTTTTATGAGCACTAGATGGCACTCTTGCTCAACTGAAGTCTAGTTTATCTTTTTAAAATTTTGTTGTCATGGAATGCTTATGTTTCTATTTGTTTCAGAGGAAAGGCTAGGAGAAAAGGAAAGACTCTAAGTTCAAATATTCAAGCTTAGCTGGTTGAATTTTTCTATCCATCCAGAAAATAACCATATTGATAATAATATCAATCACTCTACAAATATCTATTGAATACCTACATTTTGGGGACCTATTCTAGGCAGTCACATATATCAGTGAGAAAAAGAGATGAAATCACTACCTAATAGAACTTACATTCTAATGCTTAATTTTTTTTTCAGGTGCTATTCTAAGCTCTGTGAACATGCATTCATTCACTTATTTAACTTGCCATTTAATAAAAAGAAGCTGAGATACAGAGAGATTGTCTAACTTGTCCCTTTACTTCAAGCTCATGTAGGTGATCAGAGCTATTATTCAAATCCAGGCATTTGGTCTTGAGTTTGTTCTATTAATTTCAATATTATACTGCTTCTTCGAACTAAAAATTACATTACTCTATTGCGTGGAAATAATATAAATCCACCTACTTATAATTGTTCTTATATCTGTTCAAATAGTTTTGCCATTTTTATTGAAAAAATATTGACTAGATAAAATATCTGTATTTTTAAATGATTCTATAGTCAACCATTTTGTTTTGTTTTATTTACTTTTTAGTACAGGGGAATTGAATTCAGGGGTTTCCCCAGCCCTTTTTTTTTTTTTTTTTTTTTTTTGGGAACCAGGGATTGAACTCAGGGACACTCGGCCACTGAGCCACATCCCCAGCCCTATTTTGTATTTTCTTTAGAGACAGGGTCTCACTGAGTTGCTTAGAGCCTCGCTAAGTTGCTGAGGCTGGCTTTGAACTCGTGATCCTCCTGACTCAGCCTCCCAAGTCGCTTGGATTACTGGTGTGTGCCACTGTGCCCGGCCCCAGCCCTTTATTTTGAGACAGGGCCTCCCTAAGTTACCCAGGGTAACCCCAAATGTGGAATTCTCCTGCCTTATCCTCCTGAGTAGGTGGGATTATAGGGGTGTACCACCATCCCCAACTAAGCCATATTTCTTTTAGAATCCTTGCGCTAGCCATTTAATAATTGGATATATCATAGTAATGAGAGATCTACCAGGTTATGATTAAGTTGTATAATAAAATATGGAGCATCAAGTATCAGAAGTTACTGTTTTACTTGTCTTCTCTCTCCATGTATCATTATACATTTTAGTACTACTAAAATGTAGTAAAGTAGTAAAGTCAGCAATATACTATGAAACTGAAAAATGTACAGAACCCCAAATCATTTCTTGGGAGGCATTTCATGATTTGAGGAATAGGGGATAACTTACCTTCCTTTAAAATCACGTTTTATGTGATTTAGTGAAATTATGTTTCTCAAGGACCAGACTTGTATTTAACAGTATAGTTATCAAGAATCATTGAGTGTAACTGGAAATCACCCACAATAGAATAAAAATATTTGGGATTAATTCACACATAGATAATTAATGAGTAAAACTCACCTTCAGGAAAGCTGAAATGAGTATTTCTTAACTGCTTGGTAGGCAGTTTGTTGCTGCAAAACTATTTGAAATGACAAAACTATGTTTTTAATATGCTAATAATTAGAGTTAACTAAATGAAATTGTTAGTAAAAGATGATTACTTGTGTTCCCTATGGAGAAGAAAGTTTTCAGAGCATTGATTTATTTTGGAAGATGCTACAATTAAAGGATTCTCAAACTGAGGATTATGGAGTTTTTGTTTTTGTTTTTAAGGAATTTGTGTGCCCATTCCATTGCATGTAAAACTGTATATTCTTACATGCATTTTTCTTGGAAAAGAACCCAATTTTTATCAGATTTTTAAAAAGATTTTTGATTCCCCCATTTTGGGAAGTCGAAAATTTAAGAGCCACTGCTAAAACATGAGTGACCTGTTACATTTTAAACTATTTTCCTTGAACTTTGGAGAAAAATTTAAGTAATCAGAATTTGGGAGTTTTAAACTAAAAAAAGGGGAAATTTTGTTGATTAAACATTAGCTCATTCCTTTTGGACTGTTGATACTCTCCCCTCCCCCAATGATCTCCTGATACTCCTTGCTGTGTATCTGGTGATTATTTGTACCTGGGCTTATTACGATGCTAGTTATAAACTAACTGGCCCAAACATGGCAGTTTACAGATTTAAAAGTTCAAGACTTTGAATATGAAGACACAGGGAACCCAGCTGAGCACAGCAGTTGCAGCATCATGTAACGTGAGAAAAAAATACATATTAATATAGAAATTGGTACTAGTCAGTCTGCCAGGGCACATAGCCTTGTTTGTCCAACTGTCTAACTTTAGGCAAGTGATTTAACATCTCTAAGCTATAGTTTGTTTGTTTTAATTTTAACTGATAACATAAAAACATAAAATTATATGTATTAGTGGGATATCATGTAATCTTTTAATAACATTTAAACATTGTACGATGCTGAAATCAGGTTACACTTCTCTGTCTCTTTAAACATTTAACATGCCTTCATAGTGAAAATTTTCAAAATCCTTTCTTCTGGCTTTTCTAAATGTGTAGTACATTATTGTTATTTATAGTCACCATACTATGCAATAATGCACCAGAGCTTCTTGCTCCTGTCACTCAGTACCAATTGATCAACCTTTCCCCATCCCTCCCCACCCTCACTAAGCTTCAGTTTTGCCTCCAGCAAAAATAAAGATAATAGCACCTTGATTTCTTTCAGGTACTTAGCATTGTGCCTGCCTTAATATTTAGCAAGTTAAAAATCTTAAATCTATCCTTATATTTGCTTTAGTTGTCTAAAATAGTAACTCTGTGTCTTATCTTGATTTATTTTTCTTCTTTTCCCCAACACCACCTGACATTGTTATTTATTAAATTATTTGTTGGTTCTGACATCCCTACTAGATTGTAAGCTTCATGAACACTTTTTATTCATTTCTGGACCCTCTAGGCTAATTCTAGTACAAACAAATGTCCAACATTTGTTGAATGAATGGCATGTTGGCTATTATTACTTGGCAATTTCTACCCATCTGCCTCCCTCCCACCTGCCTGGACAACTGCTGCTTTTTAAATGAGATGGGTAGGCCAAGAGAAAAGTCATTTTCTCCAACTGGGTAACTGAAATCATATCTTTGAAAGGAATATTTATCTCTTATGGGCCCTCTCTACTCAAGATATGATAGTCCATAGAACTGGGCACAGTGGATCACACCTATAATCGCAGTGGGAGGCTGAGGCAGAAGGATTGCAAGTTTTTCTTTTTTAAATCTTTTTTTTTTTAATTTGTAGTTGGACACAATACCTTTATTTAATTAATTTATTTTTATATGATGCTGAGGATTGAATCCAGTGCCTCACATGTGCTAGGCAAGTGCTCTACCACTGAGTTACAACCCCAGTCCAGGATTGTAAGTTTGAGGCCAGTCTCAGCAATTTGGTGAGGCCCTGTGCAACTAAGTGAGACCCTGTCTCAAAATGAAAAACAACAATAACAAAAACAAAAGGGTTGGGGATGTGGCTCAAGGGTAAAGCAACTCTGGGTTCAATCCCCAGTACCAAAAAAAAAAGGTATGGCCCACAGATAAGCATCCATATCACACAGAAGGTATAGAAATGCAGAATTTCAGGCCCTACTCCAACCCTATTGAAACTTAGACTTGAATCCCCAGGTGACTCTAATGCATGGTATAGTTTGAGAAATACCGTATTGACCATTTAAAGGATTTTGTATTTTATCTTAACAGTAACGGAGAAACACTAAAACATTTTAGGTTGGAGGTTACATTTTCAGATTTGTAATTTAAAGTGATTACTCTTGTGTCAGAAACAGTGGTTGTCTTTGACAGGGCAAACTTTTGACAGGACAGGAATAAGACCAAGGCTTTTTCACTGTACACCTTTCCACAGGCCCCCTTTGATAGGGTAGTCCCTGGCAACATGTAGCCTGTCTATGCTGTCCTCCCACCCTAACCCCACTCTCATTCCTACACTGTGAAGAATGGACGCTGCGTATACCCAAAAGTGCTCTTTGTCTTCTCCCTTGGTCTTGGGGTGTATTCATGGGCTCTGTGGTCAGTCATAGGGAGGACAACCTTTATATAAACCCTGGGACAACCTTTATATAAGCAGGCTAAGTTCCTTTGGGCAGAGACTCCCAGGATTCCTTATTCCTACTGCATAATCATGAGTAGGCATATGTCCTTGATTTGTGGACTTATATGTTGGAAGGGTGTAATTGAAGGAATTGTATATGACAGGCCCTTTAAAGTGCAAGGGCCCACTGTTTGGGTCTTAGGGATATAATGCCCTTTTAAAAATTTTTTATTTTTACAGACTGCATTTTGATTCATTGTACACCAATGGGGTACAACTTTCCGTTTCTGTGGTTGTACACAATGTAGATTCACACCATTCATATAATCATACATAGGGTAATAATGTCTGTCTCAGTCCACTATCTTTTGTTCCCCCACCCCATCCCACCCCATTTCCCTCTATACAATCCAAAGTTCCTCCATTCTCTTGCCCCCCACCACCACTCCAGTCTCGTATCATCATCCACTTATCAGAGAAAACATTTGGCTCACAATGCCCTGTTGCACCTTCTATTTCAAACCATTTGAATGTATTTTGTTCAATGTGAATATACTGCCTACATAAAAAGTAAGTAAAATGAAACACTAAATCATAATAAATAAAATCACATTGGCTCCTGTGTGGTGAGTAGACAAGAGAGGCATAGTAATAGAAGCTATCCAATTAAAAAGCTATTACAACTCAGACATAGTGGTACTTGCCTCTGATTCCCAGCTATCCAGGAGACGGAGTCAGAGGATAGCAAGTTAAAGGTCAGTGTGGTGGACAACTAAGTGAGACCTCTCAACTTCTTGAGGCTAAGAATGTAGCTGGGTTCAATCTCTAATACTGCCCCCCCCCAAAAAAAAAAAAAAAACTATTTCAGTGTTTCAGCAATAGTTAATGTAATGGTGGGACTAGTGTGACAGTAATGAAAAATGCAATTTTGACTAACATTTTAAAATATTTCATTGCTGTATTGTTTAAGTTGCATAAAACTCAGTTTATGCAATTATCAATTTTTTTTTTCTTAAAGAGTTAGTGGAAAATAACCTGTCTTGTCTGTGAATTTTTGAAAAAAATTTTTTACTTTGCCCTTCAATTTCATTTTAGGTGATTAAAATATTATGTTAAAACCATTTTTAGAACATACATGAAGAGTATAAAGACATTCCATTATTTTAACATCTAGTGTGTATATTGAGAAATTTCATGACCCTCAAATTCTCATTCTTTTAATATTTCTTAGATGTTGATAGACCTTTATTTTATTCATTTATTTATATGTGGTGCTGAGAATCAAACCCAGTGCTTCACACATGCTAGGCAAGTGCTCTAGCACTAAGCCACAACACCAGCCCCCTCATTCTTTTTTTATAAAAGCTATTTTTGTTTGTTTTATTTTACTCCGCCCCCTAGAAGATTTGTTTTTCTTTGCTCTCCAACTTTTTAAAAACCTATTGAAAAGTTCAAAGAGTAGTACAGTAAATACCATAAACCCTTAACCTAGATTTGCATATTGTTAACATTTTATCATAATGACTTTTTCTATTTTTTAATCTTCTTTTGCTGAACCTCTTAAATATTTCATTATGTATGTATCTCCTAAGAATGAAATAGTTTTGAAGCTTAAGATGGTATTTATAAATTATCCTTAGTGTTTTGAAATTTCATTATTATATGTCAGAGTGTATATGTATTCATATCCCCATTCTGACTTTCCTTTTTTTGTGAATCATTTGCACTTGGGTCCTGCCAAAATCAAGATTTGAATGCCAAATTATTCTTCTTTTATTTCTTTGATTATTTTTCTTCTCCATTAGCTCTCTTATGTCTCTCCTTTTTTGGCCTATAGTTAGATAAGTGTTATACCTCCATCTTAACCTTTTCTCAAATGTCTTTTTTTTCTTTACACTCTACGTCTCAAGAGTGTTACCTGATGTTAGCTTTAAAATTAAAAGTTTTAATTTCAGTCCAGTTCTATTTAAGAACTCATTCTCTGATTGTTCTTTTCTCAGAGCCACCAATTCTTGTATCATGAGTATTTTATTCACTGAGGATGCCGAATTTTTAGTTAGTCTCTTTTCCTCCCTGCTGAATCAGTCAAGAACCTGGCACGAATCCTGGTATGACTGAAGATTTTAATGGAAGGAGTATTTACATAGGTATTGGCATGATTAAGGGAAACGACATGGATGATAAGCATTTTGAACTGATAATACCTGAAAGTCTTTGTCATCCCTAAACTTCAGGAGGCAGGGGTGGGAGTAATAACTGGAATCTGAATAGTTATAGGAGAAGGCTGCCTGCCTAATAAAAACTGTGGCCTTCGGTAGAGGAATATGCTCATTTCTAGCCTTAGCCTGGCTAGAACAGAATTGGATGAATAAATATCCTGAACTTCTTCCCCCTGTCCTTCTGTCTGTTAGTGCCTCCTGTTGGAAGAACCCAACCATCAGTTAATGACCAAGGAGCCCTAATGATACATTTCACTATGGTGAGCATTTTGAAGCATATGACAGGATCAAGTAAGGCAGGTATGAGTTGGATAGACAAAAACAGAATATCTGGCATATGGTGTCTATTTCATACTGTTTAGGAGGACATCTTAATGCATGGGTTGAGATTTAATGATGTAACACTTATGGTTGTTCTAGTACAAGAATGCAGCAGCAACAATAAATTGATGAGAGCTCTTGAGGGTTCTGAGGGGAAGTGTTTTTTTGTTGTTTTTTTTTTTGTTTTTTAACGTTTGAGGACTCAGAAACAACACAGCCAGGTGTGGTGGCACACATCTGTAATCTCAGCCAATTCAGGAAGCTGAGGTAGGAGGATCACTAAATTGAAGTTTTCTGTACAAATTAGCCAGATTCTGGTTCAAAATGAAAAGGGGTGGGGATGCACCTCAATGGTAGATTGCTGGCCCACCATACTCAAGGCCCTGGTATCAATCTCTAGTACCATGATATAAACAAATAAATAAAAAGGGAAGAAAGATGGAAAACTCTGGGGGGGAGGACAATAAGATAGGGATATGACAATAGAAATGAGGCTCTGCCAATAACATGGACCCCTTTGAAGTGTTTATTTTGTTTTCTTTGTGAAAGCCCATATTTAGCATTCTGTTTTAGAGGATTTTTTTTCTTATCTCTGTTCTAACTATATTTTACCTCCAAAATGTCCACAAAAGACTTATACATTCTATGCCTACTACATCTTAATGATGGTTTGGGCACCGTGCAGGGAGGGTGCCAGGATCGTTCAGGGAAGTGGTTGATGTAGAGGAGGAGCCTGCAGTGGACGTGACACCATCGATGCCTTTGTGTCTCAGTAGATTGGAGATCTATAGAAGGGGAGGGGAAGATGAGGGGAGTGAAATGTATTGGGGTTCAAGCTATTTTGTTGAGTAATGAGAAGGGAAGGATGATAGGATATCCAGGCTGTAGGCTTTTTGGGTTATATGATCTTTCATTCATCAAAAAGGAACCAGATCAAGTAGTGTTAAAATGAAAGTTTAAAAAATATACATTCTAAAAGTAAACATGTCAGAGGTAACAGTTGATTTTTAAATATTGCATCAGAAGAACCAGATCCAAAGAAATATGAGATGATAATGGCTTTTTACATATTTTTCCAGATCTGAATGTTTCTTTTGTATTCTGGCATCTCTTTGCTACTTCAGATGTGATTAATATTTGCTGCACTACAAATCTTCATTGACACTTGACTCAGTCAGACAGATCAATTTTCTCTGTACACTCTCTCAAACTTTTAAGTTTAACACTCTTTTACTATTACAACATTTTCCTTTTGGAGGTGGTCATTGTTTTTTTATTTTAAAAATAATGTTCTTTTATATTAGCTGGTTATTCAAATGGTTTAGGAGTTTTCACCATATTGGGTATCCTATCTAGACCTCCTTTTTCCTGTTCATGTCAAACATTTCTGAAAATAGAAGATCATCTAGTTGACTACTTTGGCTTCATCTTATTTTTATTAAATTTTAAAATGTCATCAGGTGCTACGATACTTGTCCAAGTCTTACTCAAATTTGTCAAAATTTCCTAAGGGAAATAAAGTAGACCTACATAAGATTTCTACCTGCTTTCTTTTTCATTCTGTCACAGAGGGATTCACATGCTTCCTTAATTCTCACTGCAGGGGAGAAAACAAAATAACGGTAGTGCCTCCACTCCCCACACTCCCCGCCCACCCCCCCCAAAAAAAAAAAAACAAACTTTAATGACTTTAAAGAAAAAACAGCAACCTTAGTGACTTAAGAATATACAGTTTATGGACTGGGATTGTGGCTCAGTGGTGGAGCACTTGCCTAGCATGCATGAGGCACTGGGTTGGACTCTTAGCACCACATACAAAACACTAAATAAAATAGTTATATTTTAAAAAATACGCAGTTTGTTTTGCTTCCCTCTATATTAGGAAGCAATAGCAGTGGCTTGTCTCTGAAGAAAGTTGTTTTTGTTTTGTTTTGTTTTGTTTTTTTCCTATCCATTTGGTATAATTTCAGATGTCTTGTTCTCCTGAGACTAGCTGTGAAGCTAACTGTGAATTATGTTTCAGACTTTGCAGATGAAGGAATTTCTAAGTTATATATTTACCTTCATATTTAAATTCTTGTTACAATATTGCTCGCTCTCTCTCTCTTCCTCTCTTTTTTTCTCTCTTTCTCTCTTTCACACACACATACACACATATGATTTCTTGTTTTGGTTAAAAATAATTATTATATGACCTTACAAAATTCAGCCAAACTGAGACATTTTAAGAGGATGGATTATGCTAGGTCAACAGAAGTAACCCAGAATGAATGGTCACCTTCGCTTTAAGGCCCTGCGTGAACTTGATCATTGTTGACCTGCAGCCTCCTCTTACATGTGCTCTGTCTTGTTCTGTGTCTCTCAGACTCATAGGCACCCTTCACTTCCTTTTTCTACTATACTGTGCTGCTTTTTTTTTTTTTTAATTTTTTAGATGGGGTCTCACTAAATTCTCCAGGCTAGCCTCAATCTCTGCCTCATCCTCTGGAGAGGCTGGGATTACAAGTGTGCATAGTGTTTATTCTTGTACATGTTTTACCCTTTACTTAAACAAAGCTGCTCCTCTGCTATCTTTTTCACCTAATAAACTCCTCCTACTTTTAGATTTTACTTGGCTATAACATCCATTCAAAAGCCTTCTCAGACTTTCCTAGCTAGATCTCTTTTCTCTTTACTTCTCAGAGCACCATACTTTATCACATTTAGATAATTCTTGGATTAATGTCTGTGCACCACTAAAGTGTAGGTAGGAATTTTTCTACCATTTATTTCTCTGTCATTCAGTAGGCATATAGTAAAAACTGAATAAATATTTGTTAGGTTAATTAATTTCAAAAAGGTGGATGAAGATCAAGTTTGCTGCATATCCTAAAATATTAAAGTGAATATGAATGTATAAAATGAACCCCAGGACTGGGGTTGTGGCTCAGCGGTAGAACACTTGCCTAGCATGTGTGAAGCCCTGGGTTCGATTCTCAGCACCACATAAAAAAATAAATAAAGATATTTTTCCATCTACAGCTAAAAATATTTATAAAAAATGAACCCTACCGTTATGTACAACTATAATGTACCAATAAAAATGTGGAGAAAATTTAAAAATGTAAAGTGAAACTCAAATTCTTTTGATAATAAGTAATTTTTGTTGAAGACTTAATATGTCAGTTACCCTAAGTGTTTTATTAAAAGGTACACATACATGAAAGGCAGAAATCTTAGCATCTGGGAGTTGTGAAAGATCTTGTTCAAGCTTTTAAACCCTGGAGATAACTTTTCCCTCAGTGCCTTCATAGGTATTTCAATAGGAATTTTTGCTTAAAACAGTACATTTAAAATTTATCATTAAAAGTATTTAAAGTTTGATTTTTTTCATTTTTATGTGTTTTACATGTACTTTAAATTCCTACTCATTAATTTTTTTGAAAAAAAATTTGTTTTGGGCTTTTTCTTTATAACATGCCTTTCAATTATTTAGGTTTAATCCATGGAATCACATGTAGTTTACAAGTATCTATGTTAGTGCATTGTTCTTTTTTCCTAAGGAATCTGTACAATTTTGAAAAATATGTTATTACTTTCATTTCCTGTTATGACTATTTTAAAGTCATGTATACATCTGCATTGTGTGTGAGATATTTCAAATAGAAAAATACGTTTTTAAAGAAAATGTTCATTTTCTGAGGAACAATTTTAATCAGAAATTAAATCAATGTTCATATATCTTTGTTGAATTAGCTATTTAAATTTGTTTAATTTGAAGTTGTATATCCTGATGGGAAGATTGGAAGAAGATAGAGCAGTGTAAACTTTCCCACTCGAGATATTGAAAAGTACCTGGCATAAATTAATTAATTAATTAATTAATTAATTTATTTTGTACTGGGGATTGAATCCAGGGGCACTCCACCACTGAGCCACATTCCCAGCACTATTTTGTATTTTTTATTTAGAGACAGGGTCTCACAGAGTTGCTTAGCCCCTGCTAAGTTGCTGAGGCTGGCTTTGAACTCGCGATCCTCCTGCCTCAGCCTCCCAAGTGCTGGGATTACAGGCATGCACCACCGTGCCCGGCTCTGGCATAAATTAAATAGTGGCAAAGAAGAACATGTGATTAATCCTGGTTTTGTTGATCCTTTGTCTTGGGAGGAAACGTTGTTACCTTCTAGTAACAAATCTACTAAGGCTTACTAGTAGCTCCTTGAGACAATTAGTATTGATTTCACTTAATCATAATTTAAATGAGATTAAATTAGTTCTATGTAGTTAAAGTAGATTTAAGCATCCTACAGATGCTGTGCTAATTATAGTCATCAATAGCCTACTTTTTCTGACCTAAAATGGTAAATGAGGGAGGGAATTATCTATGCCTTTGAGAGATTATCTCTCTAAAAAGAATACAGTTCATTGTCATTGCTGCTTATTTTCACGAGACACTTTTTGTAAAACTCTACAGTACTGAATTAATCAATAGGAAAGGAAAAATTAATCGTCTCCCAAAAGAGAAAAGATGACAAGTCAAATCAGGCAGGTCAGATCCCTCTTCCATAAGAAGAGATCTATGGATGTGGAATACATGCACAAAATATTAGTTTAAAAAGCTGTTACAACATTTCTTAAAATACTTGTCTTTAAAGTCTCCAGTTTCTATTCCAGAAAGGGGGGTGGGGAATGACTGAGTATATTATCTTTAGTGTTTTATTTATTGGTATAGGTTTTCCCATAGATTAGATGATGTTTACTCTTTCACATACACGTATGTGTGTACACACACTCATGTGTGTTTTGTGGGCCTCTTTCTTTTTCATTACTGGGAATTGAACCTAGGGGCACTCTACCACTGAGCTACATTTCCAGCCCTTTTTTATTTTTATTTTGAGGCAGGGTCTGTAAATTGCTGAGGCTGACCTTGAACTAGCAATCTTCCTGCCTCAGCCTCCAGTATTGCTGGGATTAGAGGGGTGCAACACCATGCCCAGCATGTTGTTATTATTATATACGGTGATTAACAGAGGCCTAACTTTAGTGCTTGCAGGCTGAGAATTAAAAGGGTGATTTGTAGGAAATCAAAGTAGGTCAAAGAGTACCATGGTGTACAAAGGGGAAGTCCCTGAATTTACTCACATTGTCTTGCCTCTGGTGGAGTTCACTTTCATTGTTATGGTCTAGGCCTGTCTTCCTGTGAATGGAAGAAATACTCAAATTACAAAAAAGGTCTCAGAAATACTATATGTACCTTTTTTTTTTTTTTTTTTTGCAGTGCTGGGGATTGAACCCAGGGCCTTGTGCTTGCAAGGCAAGCACTCTACCAACTGAGTTATATCCCCAGCCCTACATGTAACTTTTTAGAATAATATATTATTGGAAGAACCAGTAGGGGTAAGCTGAAGGGAGAATAAAAAACTGAATTTTTCCTTAAGTTAATTCCACAGAGGAAAAGTAAAAATATGCATGAATATGACAGCTTCTTGAAGTATGATGGAAAGAGTACTTGTGTGGGTCTTGTGGAAACTAGCATTTCATAGTTTACCCACCTTGTATGCTTTTTTTACATACAGTGTAGCCATTGCAGAAGTGACCATGTTTTAAAATCAAGAAGCTGTTCCAGACTTAGAAACTCATATCTTAGTTCTGAACATATGCAATTGAAAAATCTAGCAATCATTTTGTGCTTACTATTATTAGAATCCAGGAGTGTGCTCTAGCTGACTTCAAAGATCCTAGACTGTTTTTTTTTTTACATCTCAAAGTTAAAATGACGTCTTCTTAAAATTAAATGTTAAGAAATGGGTTTCTCAGGATGACTAAATGTTAGGAAGTTATTATCTATAAATTTTACATATGTAAACTGACATATATGGAGTTACATAAATTTTGGAAAATTCCATATTAAATCTGGTGTTTTCTCAAATATAGTATACTTGGTATCTTGTATTATGTTATCTCATGGTGCAGGTTTGTTCTTGGGCTAAATTTCCTTTCTTAAATACCCACCCCTGACCCTTTTTAAGGGCAAGAAACACATGAGAACACTAAGCTTTTTGCTGAAGCTTAGAGTTCAGAGTTTTGCTGAAGTTATTTTCTATTCCTGTATTTTCCCAGATTGCTGACAACTTAAAAGCTATCATATGAGTGAAAAACAGTTGCCTAGATTGTTTGATGATTTTGGACAAGTGTGGATCAGGATTTCCTGTAATTTTTCTTCCCCTTCTGGGGCTGTGTTGCCTTTATCTCTGAGCAATTGTATACTTGGAAAGAAAAAAAAAAAAAAACAACAAAGCAAGGTCACTGGATCTAAATTACTTTTACTTCTGTGCCAAATGAAACTTTTTCTTCAGTTGTTAACAGTTTTTGGCATCTTTTGGCATCTAGAAAGACAGTTGCAGTTAGAAGAGGAAATGTGGGATTTTGGGGGAGAGATTTTTCTGAGCTGAAGTCTCATTTTTTTCTGTACTTCATTCAGAGACAGCCAGTACCTGCTCTTTAGCTGAAATATGTTCCTAGAATCCATATGATAAAACATATTGTCCTTAAGAGACAGCTTAAAGTTCATTCCTGAATTCTTTGTGTTTGGGGTGCAGCTGAATGAATTTTTTGAAAGGATATGTCAAAGGGAAACATGTTTTAAGAAGTATGCATTCTGCTAAAAGTACTGTAATTGCTTGCTAAATGAAAGGGATAATCCTTGCCACTGTCTTTAAATACCAGAAGTGCCTGCAGAACAGACTGGCTATTTTTTCTGGATCAGGAAATGAACAGCTAGGTTCCAGAAGATAAGAGAAGTATGAACTTCTGAGCAAAAGTAGATCCTTGACTAAAAGGAACCTTTCTTTGGGAACTGTAATTGGGGTTTAGGGAATTGTTGAGAGTGTCAGACAGGAATGTGTTTGACTACAAAAAACAGAAGACCCTAGGCAGATAGGGGTCTCCCTTCACAAGAAGGCAGTGCAGAGCTGATGCTAATGCTCAACTATATTAATAATGATCCTTCTCCAGCCTTAGAATGTAACTTTCATCCTCAAGTTCACAAAATGACTATTGTACCTTCAAGCATCACTGCATTTTTAATCTATTGATGCATAACAAATTATCCCCCACAACATTTTAGTTGTTTTTTTCCAGTCTTGGGGATTGAATCCAGGAGCATCTGCCACCAAACCACATCCCAGCCCTTTTCACACTTTTTATACAGGTTCTCACTGAGTTACTGAGGTTGGCCTTGAACTTACCATCCTCCTATCTCAGCCTCCCAAATCGCTGGGGTTATAGCCATGCACCCAGCTAAGAACATAGCTTAAAATAGTAGACATTCATTATCTCAGAGTTTCTGAGGGTTGGGAATTTAAGAATGGCTTAGATAGGAGGTTCTGCCTCAGGATCCCTCACGAGGTTGCAGTCCAAATCTCATATGGGGCTACAGTTCTTTCAAAAAAAAAAAAATTCACTGGGCTGGGGATATAGCTCAGTTGGTAGAGTGCAAGGCCCTGGGTTCAATCCCCAGCACCGAAAAAAAAAAATTTTTTTTCAAGACTTGAATCAGCTAGAGATCTGCTTCCAGACTAATTCACATAGCTATTGGCAGGATGATTCAGTTCCTCACCATATGGACCTCTCCCTAGGACTCAAGCTATGGCAGCAGACATTTCCCAGAACAAATTATCTGGAAGAGATGCAGGGAGAGGAAAGAGAGAGAGAGAGAATCTTGAATAGACAGGTGAGAGAGGGGAGTGTGGAGACAAGAACAAGATGGAAACTACAGTGTCTTTTATAATCTAATTTTGGATAGGATATATCACTTCTGCCATATTCTGTTGGTCACACAACCTTGACACAATAGGGGAAGAAACTACACAAGATGTAGCAGGAGTCAGGGATCATTGGGAGCCATCTTGGAGGCTATAGAAATGTTCTGAATGGTTAGAAGGAAAGGAAAGAGATAGTATAAGCAGAGTTCTGTTTGTATCTCATTGATCAAAACTATATAATACAGCCTCTCAAAAGATGTTGGGAAGTTGAGTGTTTAATTTTCACAGCCTCCATAGGAAGGTAAGAGAAGAAAGTTGGAAATGGGTTTTGGGTTAACCAAATGTCCACTGTCTGCCTCTACCTAGGCACTTCAGATGTTGACTACTTTTAATTTGCCTTATTCTTAGAGTTAACAATTAGTGTTGGGCATGGTGATGCACTCCTGTAATCCCAGTGGCTTAGGAGGATGAGGCAGGAGGATCACAAGTTCAAAACCAGCCTCAGCTACTTAGTGAGGCCCTAAGCAACGTATGTAAAACTCTGTCTTAAAAGAAAAAAATTTAAAAAGGGCTGGGAATGTGGCTCAATGGTTAAACACTCTGGGTTCAATCCCTGGTACAACAACAACATCAGCTTTCTAGAAGGTAATTTATTAATAAAAGTGTGAAGAAAGTATACCAGAGGAGAATTGCCCAGGGTCCTTCGCCACAGGTTCTTGTGATCCCACAGGAAGAATTTAGATGAGTTGCAGTACAGATAGGAGTTTATTAGAAAAGAGAAATGAGGATAACATACAGTATGTATAGTATAGGTACTGCACAGAGCACCTCCAGAGAGAATGGGGTGGTTCTTACACAGTCTGGGGGTTAAGAGTTTGGGGTTTCTTTGTTCTTGTCTAAGTTTCACATATCCCCCTTAAGTAATTTATTACCTTTTGTATACCCCTCAACAAATTTCCTTTGTGAGGGTCCTGATAACCTTATCATAAGGGGAAGGTCATGAAAAACTGTTCACAAGGGGTAGATGTGACATAATCTTGAAACAGTAGTTTTCTTGAGAGGTTATAATTAACTGTGTAGGGGTGGGGGGACTTGGCGTACCAGTTCTTATTTTCCAGATGTTTGTCTGTTTTGATAAGGTTCCCTAGGATTCCTAATCCTGTGATCTGTGGACTCTGACATACATGTCTGATATTGTCCCTGTAAGTTACCACCTTTCATTGTCCTTTCCCCACTCACCTTCTCATGGCTGACTAACTGCCTAAGAAAAGGAACCCTGAATATTAAATTTTTTTTTCCCATGGTGCTGGGAATTGAACCTAGGGCCTTGTGCTTGTGAGGAAAGCACTCTACCAACTGAGCCATATCTCCAGCCCCTGAATATTAATTTTTTAAGTATAGTGATTCTTCTAGTTGTTACAGAAATAAAGCTGTCACCATAGGCTAACAAAATATCTGAAGTTTACTACATTTTGAATCATAATATAGTTTCTTCTGAGGAAACTTTTTTGTTATTTTGTCCTCTGTATTCTTTTACTTTTGTTTTCATAAATATTTTGGCAGGCTGCTTGTGATGATGAAAACCTATAATCCCAGCTACTTGAGAAGCTGAGGCAGGAGGTGAGAGAGAGAGAGAGGGAGAGAAGAACAAAGGGTGGGAGGGAAAGAGGGAGAGAGGGATCTGGCCAGCAGGCCAGCCAGGGATGTAGCTCAAACAAAACAAACAAAAACCAAAAAGAAAAGATAGGACATTTAAATTCTCTTTCACTAACTATAACACTCAGAGTGTCTTGATTCTATATTTAGGTACATTTGTTGTTTACCATTGGTATAAATAATCAGAATATTAAATTGGCAGTAACTGAGAACTATGTACAAGAAATTTTGCACAGACCTCACCCCAAAAAAAGTTTTTAAGAAAAAAAAAAAAAAGAAACATCTTGCCAATAACAATGCGAATAATTTTCTAAAATAATGACAAGGGAAAATTGGGGGAAAAGAAATAATCCAAAATGAAGGTGAAAATAACTAAAAAATGTACAAATTAAATTTAATTACCAATAAAAGAAAAAGAACTTTCTTGCCACATTTGGTGGCAAGACTTGGTTAAATAATAGCCACAAAAGACAACTCAGATGACCAAGTTTAATATGGGCAACACATGATAAAAGATTCAAATCTTTATGGGAATAAAAGTAATTTCAATGAAAACTCGAATTGAAAAAAATTTAAATAGCTATAATATAACCATATAATATAAATAATTGATTATATAATTCATTTCTTCAGAAAATAACCTCTTCGTGAAATTCATTATTATTGGTATAATTATAATTAATAAAAATTCAGATATATGGAGGCAAAGTATCCTGAACTTATGGAATTCAATAAGTGCATGAATAAATTAATACTGCAACTGATCTGCATGTTAAGAAGGGTTACAGAAGATTTATTATCCAAGGATCCAGTCTATTGAAAATATCAGTTTCTGCCAGGCATGGTGGTACATACCTATAATCCCAGCAGCTCTGGAGACTGAGGCAGGAAAGTCACAAGTTCAAAGCCAGCCTTAGCAACATAGCAAGACCCTAAGCAACCTGGTAAGACCCTGTCTCAAAATAAAAAATAAAAAGGGCTGGGGATGTGACTCAGTGGTTTAGAGCTCCTGGATTCAATCCCTGGTACCAAAAAGAAAAAAAATAAAATAACACAGTTTCTACCAAGCATACAACCTTATCAGATTATGATTATTGGCACCTAGAGAGTATGTTTCAAGATTGTATTTTGAAAATAATTTTTACTGCTTTTCCTTTGTTCTTAACACCTATAGCCCTCATTTTCTTAGCTTATTCTCAATAGTATATTTACTATTTCCATTTTCTTAACTCTAATCATTTTTGGAAGGTATATTAACCTTCCCTATTTCTAGACCAGTTGTGGGCTCATTGACCCACTCCTGTCTTCACTCAGGTCAGAGCCATTTATAAAATCCTCTTCCCTAGCTGATATATCTTAGACCCTGGAGGAAGAACCAAACCTCTGTTAAATTTGTCTTTATTTGAATTTATTTTAAAACCTGCTTAAAAGCCACCACTTTTATTCCTGAGGTATTCAGACTTGTTAATACAAATATAGGTTCCAGAAAATATTTTCAAAACTAGTTAAGGCAGATACTCATCCTCTAGTTCTTACTTCATTAAATGCAGACATTGTGAATTTTCTTCCCCTTAAGTATTTGAATTTCAAATAAAAGAAGTAAATTCATCTTGTGCTTCTTATTGCATTTAGTAATGCCAATATCTTTAATGTGGTCCAGCTCCATCTTCTAGTTTCATCTCAATGTTTCCCCTTGGCTTTCTGTGTTCTTACTTAGTTCACTGGCTATGTTATGTTCATTCCTTAGTTCATGGCTGTTCCTCCTCTCCTGGAGGTGTTCTCCCTTTGCTGCCCCACCTCATGCTTTATTAATACCTCCTTATTCTTTACATCTCAGTGTAAAAGTCAAATTATGCGGGAAAGTGGAACACATAACATATGATTTAAGGCTCTGCTGTTGTATTGTCTGGATTTCCATCCCAGTTCATTACTTATTGACTGTATAATCTTAAGTAATTTGACCTCTTTCTGAGGGTCAATTTATGTTTAAAATGAGGTAAAATAATTCTTACTCAAAAGATAGTATGATTACTAAGTGATAAAAATGAGATAAGCCATGTAAAGTATGCAACACAAAGTTGACTAGTGTTAACTGAAATACTCAATAAATATTAAATTATTTCTAACCCACCTCCCCATTGCACACACACACACAAACACACTAGCAAACGAGGCCAACAATTTTTTATTGTATAGTGACATGTATGTGAATACTTCTTATTCCTAACATTCACAATTTACCATTTTGTAAAGTTGTGATTTTAAATTATTCATTGGTTGATTGATATCTCTCTCCCTTGAGTAGACCAGAAGCTCTCTGGGGTAGCAATTACATGGTTTTCCTTAAAATATCTTCAGTACTTAACCCATATCTTGAGTCAGCAATAAATATTTGTTGAGTGAATGAACAAATAAATGAGCTAGAATATACTCTGTCTCCTCTCAGAACTTAACTTGACGGAAACAATATTTCCTATAGTAGCTTTGCTTTGAAATTCCAAACTCAGTACCTACAAACTAGAGAATGATGTAGTACCTGAATCTTGTAAGAAATTTGTCACTAAAGTTGTTTTTAGGTCTTTTTGAATGTTTGAATATAACATTTTAAAAGTATTAAAGAATACCGTTATTTTTAATAACATTAGAAAGGGCTTACACTAAAAATTTAGGTGAAAAATTAAGGCTAGATAGATTATTTTAAGTAATATTTCGTCTTTGCAAAAATACACATAAAAAACTAAAGTAAATATATCAGCATGATAGCAGTGGCTTTCTCTGAGTAGGATTATGAACTGTTAGTTTTATATTAACAAAAAATATCTTTAAAACTTTCTCAAATACTTCTGGAATTTGTTGAAGGATACTTTTTCTTTATTTATTCAACAAGTATTTACTGAGCAGCTTCTAAGTACCAAGAACTGTTCTAAGGGGGTAAGGCTATATAATAAAATAGGCAAAAATCCCCATCTTTGTGGAATTTCCATTATAACATATTTGCAGTCACCTATTTGACTTTGGTTTGAAATTTCTCTCCCATGTCTTTCCTACAAACCAATGATATCTGCTATGTTTTAAAAGTGGGCCTTCCAAAATTCAGGTGTTGCCAAAATGATAGTACCAAGAAATAAGTCTCCCCACCCCACCCTAATCCTGGGGATTGAACATTGAACCTAGGGCCTTGCTATATTAGGCACACACTCAATCACTGATCTATATCCTTAGCTCCCCAGAGGTGGGGGTCTTTAAAAGATAAATTATGTGTTCCCTTAATAGCATTAAGACCCTTTTGGAGGACACTTCACACAGCATTTAAATATCTTACTCTTGCTCTTCACCAGGTGAGGCCTCAGAAAGAAGGCCCTCACCAGACCAAATGTCAGAATCTTGGTCTTAGATTTCCCAGCCTCCAGAACTGTGAAAAATAAATTTGTTTTTCTTATAAATTATTCTTTCTTTGCTATTCAATTATAGCAGCACAAAACAAGCTAAGACAATGTTACATTAATGATTTATCATTTTAAATCTTGTACTCAATTATAGAAGAAAACAAAAAGAAAATCAGTACCTATGATTGTCATGCTTTTTGCAGTCTTACAGCCTTCTTGATGTTCCTCAGACCTGAGGTCTTAGAGCTAACAGCAAGCATAAAGGTGATAAGGGACCCAGTCTAAACATTCTTTAAATGGTTACAATTTCTCTTTCAAAGAGTCATTTCACCTTAGTGTCATTTATTAATATATAATATTGCAGCTTGTCCAATTCCTTTTACCTTAACAGTAATTAATTTGTTACATATTTACTAAGGAAGCAATATTGTAGTCTGACTCCGTTCTAATGTTTAGTAAATAAAATTTAAAAAAAAATTTCACATAAAATATCCTCTTTAAAACTTCATGGAACCCTACTGTTTTATAAAACCATCCTTTATCAACCATACTGATTCAAAAGACATTTTCAATCATTGTGAAACTGATCTATGAAATGAGTTCTTCTGTTTTCCTAAGAGATTTCCCTTTTGCTCCAGAAGTTAGTTTATGAATCAATTGTTTAGGATTCATTGTATTTTTTCTATATAAACTGTATTACTACTGAATGATTAGCTTCAGGGATCAACTCACAAACACAAAGTATTCAACCCATTCTTTCTTGAAAGGTCATATTAATGTACTATTACTTAAATGTTTTTTCTAAGAAAGTGTACCTCTTGAGGACCACTTCTAAGTTTTAGGAACTGTGTACTTTCTTACCTTCCCATGCTAGAATGAGATCTGAAGACTGGAAAGTGGGTATGAAAGGGAAAGGAGACTAGTGGTGAAATGATTTTATACTTGTTGGTACTCATACGTGTTGTATTGATTCCTCCTGCATACTAAAAGAAGATGGCGCTCCCCCCACCCGCCTCTCTCTCTGAAAAGTTCTATGGCCAGAGTGGAAAACAGGATTTGCCCTTAGACTGAGAGACCTGGGCTAAGGATTGTATGTCTGCTGTGCTGTGATTTGGGGAATGGGAAAGAACTTCTGCATGTCATTTGTATAGACAGGTTATTTGAAAGTTGGAGCCCTTGGTGTTTACCTGCCCTTCCCCTTTGAACCCAGGGGTGCTTAACCATTGAGCTACCTCCCTGGCCCTTTGTCCTCTTTATTTTTTATTTCTGAGACAAGTTCTCATTAAGTTGCTTAGGGCCTCACTAAGTTGCAGAGACTGGCTTTGAACTTGCAATTCTCCTGCCTTAGCCTCCTGAGCTGCTAGGATTTTCAGGTGTGTGCCACTGCACCAGTTTCCTTCCTCTTAAGGCTAATTTCATCAGTCTTTCATACCATCCCAACTAATTATTCCTTTCTCAATATTTTTTGTATACTTTAAAAATGTATTTTAATAGATCAGACATGGTGGTACATGCCTGTAATCACAGCTACTCTGGAGGCTAATGCAGGAGGATTGTAAGTTCATGTCTAGCCTAAGCAATTTAGCAAGACCCTGTCTCAAAATAAAATAAAAAGGGCAGGGAATATAGGTCAGTGGTAGAGTGCTTACCTAACATGCATGAGTACCCCCAGTACAGCAAAAAATAAAAATAATAAAGGCTTGCCATATTGTCTATGTCCTTAGCAAGAAGGTCAAGTCTGAGTCATTACTGCAATTTGTTTTAGTAACAATTTTTAAAAAATAGCATTGTGTGTCTTTTCTAGGCTGGGAATATGTTTACTCCTTCTAGGTTCCAAATGTGTTTACTGCTATTTAATGGTGCTATTGCAGACAGATGCCACACTTAGGCACACAGTTGGTCAGTCTTTGAACAGCCCAGGGTTGCTCTGTTTGGATGTGTTTAGATTTAAAGTTCCTCCCCTCCATTGTGATTAGAGCATGGTTGTGACATACCACAAACTGTTGAAAAATGAAAAAGTAGTTAAATCAGATGCCTAATGACATACTCTGTTTTTTTTTACTAAATTACCCAATTTTTTTAACTTCATAGTTTTAAAAAAATCAGTTGTTCCTGTATTTACTGCTTTTCCTTTCCTTTGTTGTATTTTATAATGCCATTTTATTTGATTTTTCATTTTAAAATTTATTTGAAAGTGTTAGCCTCATGTTCAAACCAAACTCAGACATGTAGTTTCATTTACTTCCCATTTTTCTCTGGGTATTTATATTTGTGTTTGCTTTACTCCCCCACCCCTTTTGGAACTAGGCATTGAACACAGAGGTGCTTAACTGCTTAACCACTGAATCCCCTGACCCACCCCCCTTTTATATCATTTATTTAGTTATTTATTTAGAGACAGGGCCTCACTAAGTTGCTGTCCTTGAATCTGCTATTCTCATACTTCAGCCTCCCCGGTCTCTGGGATTACAGGTGTGTGCCACCACACCTGGCTGATTTGTCTATGGTTTTTAAGAGTATTTCTTTGTATAGATTTTTTTAGTATTGCTCTAGGTATTACCTTATATATACAGAATTTAACCAGTTTTAATGAACGCTTGCCTTCTATTATGTTCTTTTACTCTCTCCCAATTATTATTAAATATTTCCTGTCATTTTAGTGCCACACTAGACAGTGGAAACAGGTTTTTTTTGTTGTTGTTGTTGTTGTTTTGCTTCAACCATCAAACAAAAATTTAGAAAATACAAGAAAGCAAGCCTGTTGATTTAAAAATTTTTTTTTTCTGTGTTCTTTCTTCCTTTCTAATGTTCCAAGGCTCTTTTGTTTCTTTTCTGCTTAAGAACTGTCTTTAGCCACTCCTTGAGGATTGGTCTGCTGGTAACAAATTATCTTTTCCCCCTTTTATCTGAGAATGTCTTATATCCTTCTTTATTCTTAAAGGATATTTTCACAGGATATAGAATTCTGGGTTGATAATCTTTTTCTTTCAACTCTTGAAAAACATACAACTTCCTTCTGGCCTTTTGTGGGTTCTGATGAGCAATCTGCTGTCTTTCAAATTGTTTTTTTCCAACTAGGGCAAGATGTCATTTCTCTCTTGCTGCTTTCAACATATTTTTCTCTGCCTTTATTTTTCATAAATGAGTATGCTGTGTCTATCTTTTGGGTTTATCCTATTTGGAGTTCAGTCAGCTTCTCTAATTTGTGTCTTCTTCTAAATTTGGAAAGAATTCAGCTATTATTCTTAAAGCACATTTTCAGTCTTGGCATCTTTCTCCTCTCCTGGAACTCTGATGACACAAGTGTTGTATTTTTGTTATAGTCCCACAGGTACCTGAAGCTTTGGTCGTTTTTTGTCTATGTTCTCTTTTCTTAAGATTAGGTAAGTTTTTTGTTTTACCTTCCAGTTCATGGATTATTTCCTCTGTCCCCTCCATTTTGTGGTTAAGCCCATCTGTTTAATTTTGTATTTTGATTATTATATTTTTTAAGTTCTAAAACTTCCTCTTGGTCCTCCTTTGTATGTCTTCTTCCTTTTTTGAGACTGTATTTTTAAAAGTTCTTTCACATGTTTGTAAATGCTTACTGAAGAATTTTTATGATAGCTGCTTAAAACAATTCTAGCATCTCCTGTTAGTGTTGGTATCTTTTTTTTTTTTTTTTTTTTTTTTTGGTGGCATGTGGGGAGTGGTACTGGGAATTGAACCCAGGAGTGCTCTACCACTGAGCTACATGCCCAGGCATTTTTATTTTTTTATTTTGAGACAAAGTCTCCATAAGTTGCCTAGACTGGCCTTGAACTTTCCATCCTCCTAACTCAGCCTCTTCTAGCTGAGATTATAGGCATGCACTACCACGACCCCCCTCTTTTTTTCCAGAAAATAAAATTATCTTCCTGGTTCTTGTAATGATGAGTAATTTTCATTTGATACATTTTGGGTATTATGTTATAAAACTCTGGATCTTATTTAAATAATCTGTTTTAGTTGACTTTTTTCTGATACCTTTCCAGCAGAGGAAGGAGAGGGTACTACCTTATTGCTGCAGGTGGAGGTAGAATGTTCCCCACTTGTCCATCACAGGTGGGAGAATCTCTTTGTTTCTTCTGAACAGAGGTACACATTTCAGCTTTCCCACTAGGCCTCCAGTGAATGATACCTCCTTGTCTGGAAGGCATAGGAGTGTCTCAATTGTTCCCATGACGTTACAGGATAGGGGTGGCCTTATTACCACTGAGTGATGTGGAAAGTCCTGACTCTCTCTTAGGCCTTCTTGACACCACCCAGGTAGGGAATGAGAGGGATGTTTATTACTTCCAGGTTTTAGTTGAAGGCCATGCTTCCCATATGGTCTCTAAGACCCATGGTAGGAAGTAGGGAGTGTTATTACCCATCAAGGAATGATAGTCCTGGCTTCTTACTAAGCCATCTCTGATACCATTCTCTGGCAGGGAGTTGGGGACTTTTTGTTACATGCTAGAAAGGGTGGAAGCCTTAGCTATTCACTTCCCCGCTTAGCTTTTACTAGTAGGGGTAAGGCCACAGATGTTTTTGGTTTTTATGGTGGTGGTGATGGTATGGGTTTTGTCTAAAAATGTTCCATCTTTCTAAGCAGTTCCCTTCTTGGTCCTTTGACTAGAGAGAGCAGGCTTTTATATTTTTGTTCTATAATAATCAACCTAAAATATTATTAGGAAAGTCCTTTTCAAATAGGTTTCAATTTATTATGGCTATATTATTTCATCTTTTTTGTGGTAGGAAGACACAGACAAGCAAAATACTTGCAAATATACAACTAGATTTATTTAATATATGTATGTTTAATAAAATATATATATACCAGAAATCTTCCCATTTTCAGTGACATTTAGCACAAAGCAAGAAATCTATGTGTTTACCTAAGCATTCATATGTCCATCATCATTATTCTAAGTGATTTGCATAAGCTCTTAAGTATAAGGACATTGCATGCTTAGAAAATTATCTACTAGGTTAGTTAACTTACACCAGAATTTTATTGTCTTTTTTTTTACTGTTATTATTTAAAAGATCATTTCTAAATATTATATTGGAATATTAAGAAATTTAATATTTAAGGAATTAAGATGTGGTTTAAGAAAGAAGAGATCCTAGGATTCTGAGTTATCAATTCTGAATTGGTCATTGCTACATTATTACTTTTTATTATTCACACATTGACTAAGGATCATATCCTAAAATTCCCTATTGAGAAATAGCTATGTATTTTATGTGTGCGTGTATGTATGTATGTACTGGTGATTGAACCCAAGGGTGCTTTACCACTGAGCTACATCCCCCATCCTTTCTATTTTTGAGTTTTAGAGAGGGTCTCACCAAGGGGCTTAGGGCCTTGCTAAGTTCCTGGGGCTGGCCTTGAACTTTCAGTGTTGCCTCAGCCTTCTCCCCAGTCACTGGGATTACAGGCATACATCATTGCACCTGGCTGACCTAATGAATTTTTAAATGAACTTTGACTCCTTATGTTCTAGATACTTCTATCCTTTTTTCATTGCCCTCAGAATTCTTCTTTTGGCTTAATGGTTACTTATTAGTGGCACAAGTATTTGTGTTAGAGGGTTTTGCAGATTTACTAAATTCTGAAGAAAAATAACAAAGAATTGTCTTCTATTTTTACTTTTCAATTTAAAATGATGCATACTTTAAATGGAGAATACGTTTTTTAAAATTTATACTAGTTTGTTACATAGATGGTTCACCATTCACTATTAAGAAGTTAAAATCAAGGAAGTGATACCAATGAGTCCTCTGTTTTAATTTAATCACTGAAGCAAAACACCTGATGTAATTTGGTGGCATTGTCCCAAGAGTCCTTGGACAAATGTTTACATAAAGAATGAGAGTGGCATAACTAAAATGATAAATTCATAATGACTTCCCCATTTTGAACAACTAAGTTGACAGAAATCAAATGCCCATATATTATACACTCTTTCATCCTTTCTCTGCTCCTCCTAATTCTCAGTCTAATACTTTTGTGCCTAATTAATTCCAAGCATATTACATTAAATGTAATAAAAGAAATACACAAATGAGAGACATGCTAAACGAAATTATTTCCTTTGTGTAAGAAGGGAGAGGTGTTTTTTGTTGTTACTTAAATAACTTTCATTAGTGCTACAGTTGAAGATTAGCAATTCAGATAATAATCTCTAATCCCATGACTGAACTTTTCTTGCTAAAGACAAATTAGTATTAGTAGGTCATGTGTTTCTAGTTAGGTGTTTTCCCAGTCATAGCTCCTAAGTGAGCTCAGCTATCCACTTTCTTCACAGTCCTCCATTTCATTGATGGTACCTACACATCTGTGAAATCCCAGCAACAGCTGTCATGTAGTCTGTAGTCATGAAATAATCTCCCTAGACTGTGCTTTCTCCTCTATTCACCCCTGCTTCCTTTTCAGATTCGAAGCCACAGTAATTCACTTGACTCACTTACCTTCTGCATGAATAGGACTCTAGTTAGAAAAAAGGAAAATCAACAAAACTTTTGAAAAACTGGCAGCCAAAATAGCTCTTTATTTATTTGGTACCAGGGATTAATCTCAGGGGTGCTTAACCTCTGAACCATATCCCCAGCTTTTTTTATTTTTTATTTTGAGATAGGGTCTCCTAAATTGTTGAGACTGGCCTCAAACTTGCAATCATCCTGCCTCAGGCTTCCAGTTTACTGGGATTATAGGCATGTGCCACCACACAAAACAGCTTTTAATGGAAACTTCATTTGTGCCTGGTGCAGTGGCACATGCCTGTAATACCAGCTACTTCAGGAGGTTGAGGCAGGAGGATCACAAGTTTGAGGCTCAGCAACTTAGTAGGACCCTGTCTCAAAATAAAACTAAAAAGGGTTGGGGAGGTAGTTCAGTGGCAGGGTACTCCTGGCTTCAGTTTCTCATACCAAAAAGAAAAGAAAAGAAACTTAAGTCTGTTAATTCATGAAATACTTGTTCCCATTTCTAATAAGTCATTTTCTATTTGTGTAAACCAATTTAAAGTCTACAGATGTAAATCATCTTTTTATAATTTTGTGACTTAGGAATTTTAATACTGGTGACCCCTCCACTTGAGAAGCTTTAGCCATACTTCTCAAGTTAAAGATAGCTGGTGCTTCCTCCAGTACTCAAGAATGTCACAAGACAGCTCTGTGATTTGCAGATTTGATGTTCTTGCCTCTGGTTACTTTAAATTGACCTCATCTTGAACTGAAAGTAGTAATATATAATGGTGATACTTTGACATTAGTGGTTATATTTGCAAAGTTGAAGGGAAATGAAAGAAACATTTCAGTTGTCACTTTGGAGCATATAGGATGGTAAGTTAATAAGTTATCATGGCCAGACGCAGTAGTGTACTCCTGCAGTCTCAGCTATTCAGAGGCTGAAGTGGGAGAATCATAAATTCCAAGCCAGCCTCGGCAATTTAATGAGAGACCCTTTTTCAAAATAACAAGAGCTAAAAGACTGTGAAGGGGGGCGGGGCATGTAGCTTAGTGGTAGTACTGGATTCAATCCCCAATACTGGGAGGAAAAAAAAATAGTATGCTTTGGACGTACTAAGAAGTGGTTGTCCAGCATGGTACCTTCCACAATTTTCAAGGTTAATTTTGATTTTACTCTTACATGCTTACATAAGATTTGAATCTATTATATAGCTTAATGAGTACCATAATCCATTTTGTGTTGCTGTAACAAAATACCTGAGGCTAGATAACTTATAAAGAGGTTTATTTAGCTCATGATTCTAGTGCCTGGAGAATCTAAAAAAGCATGATGCCAAGGTATTAACAAGAGACCCCTGGTTGCAGAAAAGCAAAAAGGATACCAGCAGTTGCAAAATGGGCTAAGGTATAAAATGGAGTCATTTTTAACAAGCTCTTCTTTCAAGAATTGACCCAGTCACAGGAGACCTGGCCCATTCTGCAAGACAGTATGCATCCATTCAAGAGGATGGATCACCCATGAGCTAATTACCTAATTATCTTCCACTAGACCCCACCTCTTAAAGGCTCTAACATTGCCACACTGGGGTCCAAGTTCCCAACATATAAACTTTTGGGAGACAAACCATGTCCAAACCTTGACCATGGTTTTCTCTTTTATAAGGTATTTGTTCTTTAGCAGAAGAAAATGGAATGAATATACTTATAGAATTATAGGCATTACTGAATCTCAAATGAATATGTAAGGAAAAGATGATTGGATATAATTTTATCATTTTTACTCCTGAGGAAGAATTTGGGTGACAAGTTTTTATGGGTTTCTGTTTGTTGTTTGTTTTTATAATAGTACTTCTGAAATAGTATTAAGCACAAGCACACAACTATTTACTCTAGCAAATTCTAAGGCTAGCCCTAATTTTACATGGTTGTATATGTTTCTGAAAAAACATATGATAAGTATTGTATGTTAAAACTCTTTTATCTCTGGTTTTCACTTTCATCTATATCAATGGAATGAGAATATCAGTACTTAGATATTCCAAATTCCTATTCTAGCACCACCCAATTATTTTATAATTATTTAAGCTCTAAAATTCTGATTATTAAATTTGGACTAGATGCTGAATATAATTGCACTGTTTAATCTGAGGGGATTTTAATTTTTTGGAGTACTTCAAAGTCATTCCTATGAATTAAGGTTGCCCTGACTGTTGCTACAAAGATACCAATTAGCAGAGATTATGGTTTCTGGGGTTTACTAATATTGACTAAATGAAACACTTTTTTTTTTCTGTGTTCTGAATCCAATTTAAAAAGATAAGAGGAAAAAATAGGGTTTTTAGAATCATGCTGGACAGCATTTGAGCTAAGATTTTGATTGGAAAAGTAAATGTTTTAAAATGGAAAACAGTAGTGTAATGTTGCATCATAGAGTTACATAGCATGGTTCATAAATGAGGTAACATGTTTTTCTGGACTTATGGCCCATTGGGGAGGGAAAGATTGTCTTTACTACTTAAGAATATTTCATGCCTTTTTGTTATATATCAGGAATATAACAAGAGTTATATTTTGGCTGTATGCTATGTGCAGGAGACCCTGTAGAAAAAAGAAAAGGGGAAAAATCAGTAAGTTTCTTGATTCAGGTACTGAATCAAAGCCAAAGAAAGTTTTAAGCATCTATAAACCTTTTTGTTAGTACTGATGGGGTAATGTGCCTCTTTTCTGTCTCAGATTTATGATTATTTTACTATTTTACTATAATTATTTTAAGACCGTTTTTATTAGGTTAGAAAGAGAACTCTAAGTGAACATATCATACTTTACTAATGAAAAAAATCTGAGAATAGCTCAACTAGAAATAAGAAAAATAAAATTGTGGTTGCACTTCCTTCAGGTATTTAGCTCAAGCTTCAGCAGAGTTATCTGAAAATTAACATGAAAAGAAACTACTTGTGAAGTGTTAAAACCACAATTTAAGAAAAAAATTTCATAATGTCTGAGAGTATTAAGAACTACATGTTACAGCCAAACTAATTTAATAGTATTGAATAAAACCATTTTCTCTCAAACCTATGATCAAAATAACTAAAAGCACCATATCTCAACATCAGTTAACTAGTGTTTTTCTCTTTCACTCTTCTGGAGCCATGTATCTGACAATAGCTATGCTCTCTTTATATTAAACTGAGACTGATATTTACATTTTCTCACAAAAGGATTACAGTCCAATGTTAAATAAAATTCATGTTAATCATTTGAAACTCTGAACTTACTTTTTCACTTATGCAATCCAAAAGCCAACCCATAAAAGTTGGTTTAAACTGTGCTTATAGAACTGTAGAAATGGTAGCGAAAATGACGGTTAGATTCTATTTTAGTGGTGTTTCTATGAAAAAATTAAAGCTAAATTTTAACTAGGAATTTCAGCAAAACTCCCCCTCCCCATTCAGCTGAATATCCTCTTCTCTCAGGCTACACTGGTAGAAGTTTCCAGTGAGAGGTAGGAATGGGAAGATATTCTGAATGGGGGCTAGACCTGGGAAAGAATAGGGGGGATTCTTTTGAGGGTTTCTGAAGATTTTTTTATTTTAGCAATGTAGAGGGCAGATATAATAAGGAGAGCAATTATTAAGGTCTAGGAGTTTTAGGGGGTTAACAATGTTTGTCCTTATCATCACCTCTAATGGGAAAGAGGTTGTAAGGACAAAGAAACCAACATGAAGTACAATTAAGTCAATCTGTGCTCCTTTCCTTTCTCCTTTTTTCCTTTAGTCACATCTTTGTCTTGTCCCTGAAAGTCCTTCTTCACACCTTATTTTCTGTACTGTGACTCTTCCTACCACTCCATATGTCACCTTTCTCCCAGTCCTTTAAACTCATCCTCCACTTTGCTCCTGTGGGAAAACTCATAACTACAGAGGTACAGAGAACAAATTAACAGAACAAAATTCAGTGTACATTTTTAAAGAATACCTGATTTAGCTTTCTGAAGTCAGGGTCTATTTTATTCATGTAACAATGCCTAACACACAGCACTCACCAGAAATTCGTTGAGTGAGTGATGAACAAATGAAGACTATTTTGCGAGCAGTTTGGTTTTGGAATTAAACTAGGATAAAGACACTAGAGTGGACACTAGAGTAGGACACTAGAGTGGACACTAGAGTAGGCGAAGGTAGAGGATAGATTAGGAATATGATATGAGCTATGGCAGTGGTGGGACAGCTGAATGAATTCACTTGCTCCTTTTGTCTCCCTTAACACCATGGAAATGAGTTAATGGGAAGAGTATTTATAGGAATCCAGAAGTATGCAGGGAAAATGAGAAGAAATGAAACAGAAAAGACCAAGCATGTATCAGTTGAGAAAAAAAAAAAAACTTACTAAAAAAGTGAAATTGGAATTTGGATTTCATTTTGTCTGTATTATTTAGGATTTGATCAGATCCCAGTGACAGAAACCCCGATATAAGATTTCTTAAACAGGAAAGTTTATTTCTCATGTAAATGAAGACAGTCCAGAACTAGTTTAAAAGCTCCATAATCATCAGGACCTCAAATCCCCTATTCTAACAGCCTCATGATGTGATTTCCATCTTTAAGACAGATGCCCAAGATGGCTGCTCCAATAGCCATCCCATCCTCATTTCAGACAGAAGAAGAATTTGTTGGGAAAATAAACATATGCTTTCTTACTTTAGTGACATTTATTATACATATTTCTTTTTTTATCTTATTGGCCAAAGATTGATGATTTAGTTACTCTCAGCTTCAAGAAAAGCTGGATAATACAGTCTTTATTCTGAGTGGCAGTATGCACAGCTAAAGATTTGGGAGTTTATTAACAAAGGAAGAAAGAGAAAACAAACTCTAAGGACAACTAGCCATTCCTAACTTGTTGACCAGAAGATTTTCTTGGAAATATACAAATAATAAAAGTCAAAGAATTGTTAAAAATATTCAATATTGTTTTAAAAATATAGATTCTACTATGATATGTAAGTTCATTGAGTCTAGGTTGTGCTTAACACCAAATTATTTGTAGATACTTAGTAAATATTTTTAAGTAGGAGAATATACCATTACAAATGCCAAATTTTAAAAAGAACATCAATAATAATCTGTATCTTGAATACATATTGTTAAAGCCTAAACACCAAAAGGAAGAGTAAAATTATGAGTATTTCGCAAATTCTGTGATAAAGAACTTTATAGTTTACACTCCAAATAAAACAGGGCTGCTGGTTCAATGTTCTGTAGCTCCAACAGCTAATATTCACTGTCCACTTGGTATTAGCAAGTCACTGTGTATGATTTCACGTAATCCTTTGGCTCTCTATGAACTCACTATATTATCATTCTCCTTGTGCAACTGGGGACATTAAGCTAGGAGAGTTTTAATTTATCCTTGGAACCTGGGTGGTTGGACTCTAATGCTAATATTTTAGTCATTATACTTTGCTTCTGCTTCTTTTATAAGTGATTAATAGCATATGGTCCATCTGATTGTCATCTTATTGCTATACAGAAATGCAGCTGAAATCAATTATGAGAGGCAATATTAAATTAATGCTTGTTCTTAATTTATTAGAAATATATTTTCTGTCTAGATGGTAACCTGATAGTATGCAGGTGTGGAGATTTTGGCACTGTCACATAGTAATTTTCTTGTTTCCAGCAGTTTTCATATTATCAGATTTTGTTCTTAGAGTCACCTTATGAAGTACTACCAATCCCATTTTGCAGGTGAAAAGTCTAAAGCATGAAGAGATAAGGTAATGTGCTGGGGTTGGAATCCAGATCTTCTCATTTTAAGTTCAGATTAATTGTGCTGCCTTAAACTCTTAAGATAAGTGTATAGAGACATTGTGGAATAAAAACAGATGGACACATCTGTCCACAAGAGAACAGTTACAAATGAAAATAACCTCATTATCCCATTCATAAGGATTCCATCAAAACCACCTTTGGCAATACCATCTTTGCCCTATATTTGGCTTAAGTGTAAAGTGGAGAGAAGAATAGGGCTTTTGGGAAAATAATATTTCTTCTTCTAATTAATAATCAGTTTTTAAAAGTCTGCTTTCTTAAATTTACTGAATACATCTCTTTCATTCCATTTCTGCCAGCATCAGTCTAGCTTATTGCTTTAACTTCCTTATGCATGTGGAACCATCCTAAAAGTTTTTCCTAGTTACCTCAAATCACAGCTCAATCAATCACCTTGATTCCCTGCTTGAAACATTTTTAATGCCCTCTTATGAATCCACAATACTGATTGTACCTTTAGCATAATTCTACCTTACATGATTCTTTATTGGATTATATGTCTTCTTAGAGCTGAAATTGTGATTTGTCTTTATATATTCTGAAACACCTTGTGTGGGTTCTTGCAAAGTGCTATGCTTTCTATAGATGGTTGTTAAATGACAATTGTTGAATTCGTGGCTGCTTCTTAGCCAAAATATGGTTCAGTGGTAGAGTGTCTGCCTGGCATGTGTGAGGCCCTGGGTTCAATGCTCAGCACCAGATAGATAGATAGATAGATAGATAGATAGATAGATAATCCATTAACAACTAAAACATATTTTTTTTAAAAAATTTAATTTATTGTCCTCAAATTATGGTTTATAAAAATGTATATCTTCTTCCTACCTCAACCATGACTCTGATCCAACCTTCCCCTTCATTAAGGGGTTTGAATAGACAAAAGAAGTCTTGGAATATCTCCTTCACTGAGATTGAGGTTGTCTTTCCATTTACATTCCATTTTATTTTAGCATGCCTGTATATGTGTTTGCCTTTTTACCTGTTCATATAATCTTAGGGAAAGTTAACCCCTAACTCTGTTTCCTGATCATATATCCCTCCTTACTTCACCTGATTCACCCAATTTGTACCAAGAGATTCAGTGCTGGAAAAAATGAACCATTTCTTACCTTGGAGCTTTCAGTCTAATATGGGACACTGGCCAGCCCACTGGGACTTACAGTCCCTAGAGATAAGTGCTATAGCAGGGGAAATTTTTTTTCTTTTTTCACCCTCATTTTTTTATTGGTGCATTATGCTTGTACATACTGATGGATTTGTTGTTACATATTCATATATGCATACAATATAACAATATAATTTGGCCAATATCACTCCCCACCACTTTCCCCCCTTCTCTATCTCCCATTGCTTGGTCTCTTTTAGCTGGGGAAATTTGGAAAGGGGAATATCTAACCCAGGTGGGGAGGGGAGAGAAGGGTTCTCCAAGGTAGGGCCCTCTCACTTCAGGCTGAAGATGAGGAGTGGGCCAGGATTAGAGGGGAAAGACTTGTACTCAGAGGGAGTAGCATGTGCTCAAGTTCAGGAGTGATTCTTTTGGGTAGACCATGAATTTCTGTGGTGTCATGAAGCTAGAAAGAGGGAAGTAGTAAGTCTTATTACTTTTTCCTTAGGTGCATATATTTTCTTTGCTCTGAGCTCATTGTGAAGACTTACTGCTTTCATCAGTTTATAATCACTGCTCTTTTAGAGCTTCTTTATTGCCCACTACAGTATCCAAACTATCACTGGTTTTCTTTCCTTCCTTCTTTCTTTCCTTCCCTCCCTCCCTCCCTTCCTCCCTCCCTCCCTTTTCCTCCCTCCTTTCCTCCCTCCCTCCCTCCCTTCCTTCCTTCCTTTCTCTCTCTTTCTCTCTGGGGATCACTTGAACCCAGGGGCACTTTGCCACTGAGGTACATCACCAGCACCCTTCCCCCTTTATTTTGAGGCAGGGTCCCACTGAATGGCTTAGGTCCTCACTAAATTGCTGTGGCTGTCCTCAAATTTGTGGTCCTCCTGCTTCAGCCTCGCAAGCCCCTGGGATTATGACATGTACCACCACACTGGCTATCTCACTAGTTTTCTCAGCTCCCTAAACTGACCCTGGTTTCTACTACATATTTACTAATTCAGATCTTCAGCCAGAGCCAGGACAATCTCCTTAGTGGCTCTTGAGTTTATTCAGCTTTTTCTGTCCTCTGTGGCATTCCCCTCTACCCATCTTTTAAGTCTTTATTGACTCACTCATGAATATTTGTACTTTGTGATGTGCCTAGTGCTGTTCTCTAATTATGAGTCTTTTATAACCAACCTGATTGTAAACTCCCTAAGAGCTGGCTCTGAAGCTGCATTTTAAACTGTTGAGTAGTGGAAAGGAAAAAGCACTGAACCTGAAGTCAGAATAGACCTGCATTTGACTTGTAGCTTTCCACTTGTCAGTTGCACGACAGATTTCTTCACAGGTAATACAATAATGAGATTTATCTCATAGGTTGTTGTGAGAATTATATAATCCACTCTGTCAAATTAATTTGTGGGTCATAAATCTCTATACATTTTACATTTTGTTCCACAGTTCCCACTTAGAACTATATTCATTAATTAAAATGAGAGTCTGATTCCTTCTAAGACATTAGATCTTGAGAATTCTGAGTGGTATTTTTTTTCTTCGTGATACATTTCTCTGTAGCCAAGGCCTTGCTTAGTTTTATTCTTCCTCTATTTCACCTATTCCCACCCTATCCACAGATTTATGGATGAAATGATTTTTAGACAATTGAGAATAGAATATTTAAGACATGAAAAGGAAGTTCAGCTGTTTCATCCTTGGATACGTTGGTGAATTCTACCCTTCCTTCCTTCCTACACTCTGCATGCATGGGAAGGAACTTATTACTAGCAGTCTACACCCCAATATAAAGGCTCCAAACATAGAGCATTGACCATGCCTTTTGGGAATTTATAGGCTTACAAAATTTTGGATATTCTCGCTTCTTCAGGTTGTGTTCTTATTCTCTCCGAACCCCCATGTTCTTCCTCCCTCCCTCCCTCCCTCCCTCCCTCCCTCCCTCCCTCTCTCTCTCTCTCTCTCTCTCTCTCTCTTTCTTTCTTTCTTTCTTTCTTTCTTTCTTTCTTTCTTCTTTCTTGTGCTGGGGATTGAACCCAGGGCCTTGTGCCTGCAAGGCAGCACTCTACCAACTGAACTATATAGCCCCAGCCCGGCATGTTCTTTTTATTCTCTACAGCCATACCTCTCCTTACACCAGATTATCAGGTCAAAAGGTCCTAGCAATGATTTTTTTTGTCAGATACCCAGGCTCGGATTCTGAAGGTTTCAGGACTAGGTATCTTGTTTATGTTATAGCAGGACTAGAGGACTAGAGAAAAAACAGACGCATGCCTCTAAGACTCAAGTGTCTGGAGAAGCTTAAGCCAAGGTAGAAGGTCATGTTTATTTCACCTGCTACTTGTAGCAGGTGAAGGAATACCCATCATTTTGAGGTTTGGTTACCTTAATATCTTCAGAACTTACGTTATTTGACAATCTGACTATATCTAAGAATCTTATTGAGAGGTTGAAACTCACCAAAATAAACTTTAATTGGACAAAAATTTATATAGGAAAATAATTTGCACATCTCCTTCCTCACTAAAAAAAAAAAAACACAGAGTAGACAAATCTACTTGTTAATGGGGGAAAGTAGTGAAGTGTGGGAAAGGGGAAATGGCAGCATTTTGAAATTCAGCATTCACAGCATCTTAAGCAATAATTCACTCAAGAAAAAGATTTGATGAAGTAAATCATCCCTGCTTCTCATAAGAATTATTCTGAATATTACAATTGGCATGAGTCAAGTGCATTTAGTCTGGAGACCCAACTTTTGGGTTCAGTTACTGTATTTTAAATCATGGTTTCCATTGTTCCTTATAGAGTCCCTTAGTCATTAGTGGCTAGAAAAAGTCTGTCTAGGACATGAAGCTCCATAATGCTTAGAAACTGTAGGTCTTTAAATTCCTTGTAAACTTTAGGGTCATTATTCCTCCTTTAGTCTCCCATTTACTGCTTACATTATTGCAAATCTTACATAGTAAATAATTTCCTTAAGCACAAAGAGAAGTATCCTAAAATCATCTTCATACACTAAATCTGTTTCAGAGTAGGCATTAAACTGTAAGAATTTTAGACTAATAGGTGAACCATTTAGACTCTAAATATACATTTAGATTTAGTATATTTTAAATGTACATTTTTAAAGGTACTCTTCAAATTTAGTTCAAAGATATCTTTCTTCTATGTCAGTCACTATATGCACCATTCTGCAATTCTAGTACCATTTTTTCCCCCATTTCTTTGGCTGCAGATTTACTGGAAAGTTTTGAGGGTGGTTGTTTTCTGATAGAAGTAACCACATATGAGGGGGCTTTTAAAAGGGACCTCCATCCAACACACTGCTACCATGGCTTAGTCTTTCTTGTGTACCAGATACTAAGATTGGGGTGGATTCTCTTTGCTTCTGTGGTATGTGCTGTCTAGTTTTCCATGTGGCACCAAATTCCTTTTAGTATTCCTTTTAAGAGATAATTTTTTTTTATGACCCGAGCATAGTAGACAGTGTTGTTTAACACTTTCTTACTCCTGTATTTGCCTGCTCTAATCTCTGGAAGATAAAACACTTTTGCTGGATGAAGTTAACAGAACAATCATTAGAGAGAACTTAATTTAACTTGCATACATGCAAATATTCCAGAAGACTTTAAAATCAGATTTGGTTCCTACAAATAAAACAAACAAAGTAGTCCTGTTTGAGATATAGTTCTCCTTCCAAACCTTCCCTGATATAGTTGGAATATGGTTTGGGTGTCCCCCAGGGTTTGTGTGTTTGGAAGGCCAGTCCCTAGGGTGGCAGTATTGGGAAGTGTTGTAGAATTTTTAAGAGGTGGGGCTTAATGGGAGAACCTTAGATTCTCTAAAGAGTTGATGGTAGTTCTCCTGAGAGGGTTGTTATAAAAGGAACAAGCCTAGCCCCACCTAGCTCTCTCTGCTTCCTGGTTTGAGTTATAATCTGCTTGCTTCTAGGAGATGCAGCCAAGGGGAAGCCCCCACCAAGCCTGTGCTATGTATGCCATTTGGACTTTTAGTCTCCAAACCTGTAAACTAAATAAACCCCTTTTCTTCATATGTAGCTGTCTTAGGTATTTTGTTATTGGAATAAAAAGTTGACTAATACATTTCTCTAAATCAAAAACTTACCTGTTATAGAATTATTAATAATTAAGGTGGGAAGATTGATATAATAAATATATTAAAAAATTGAATGTCATCTATCCATAATCACATTCTCTGGAGAGAAACACTTTAGTAGTTGAGATTTCAAATGGAATAAAATTTATTTGATTAATTAAATTAAAAGCTCAAACTATAAAACTTTTGGAAGAAAACAGGAAAAATCTTGGAGGCAAAGGTTTCCCAAATAGAATACAACAAGCATGATTCATTAAACAAAAAAATTGATAAATTGGACCATATGAAAATGAAAAACTTGCCAGGCATGATGGCATAAATGTGCAATCCCAGGGACTGAGGAGGAGGCTGAGGCAGGAGAATTGTAAGTTCAAGGTCAACCTCAACAATTTGGCAAGGCCCTAAGCAACTTAGACCCAGTCTCAAAATAAAAAGGGTTGGGAATATGGTTCAGTGGTTAAGCACCCCTGGATTCAGTCTCAGATACCAAAAGAAAAAAGATAAACTTATGATCTTCAAAAGATGCCATAGATTGGAAGAAAATACTTGCAACACATATGAAGCAAAGTATTTGTATTCAGAATACATAATGAATACTTACAACTCAATTACAAGAAAAAAGCTGTCCGATAAAAAAAATGGCAAAATATTAGAACTGACACTTCACAAAAGAAGATCTATAAATGACTGGTAAGTATATTAAAAGATGTTTATTGTCAAGGAAATGCAAATATGAACCACAATGAGATATTACTATGTCAGGATCTCTCAACATCAGTACTTAACATTGGGGCCATAATTTTTGTTGTGGAGAATACCCTATGCTTTGTTAAGATGTTTAGCAGCATTTCTGATGTTTACCTACTCCATATAGTAACACTCCCCACCACCAGCTGTGAAAAACAAAAATGTATGCAGACATTGTCAAATACCCTGGGAAGGAGGGCAGGGAACAAAGTTGCTCCTAGTTGAAAACCACTGTACCATGCCAATTAAATTGTCTAAATCTTTTACAATTGATGATACTATGTGTTGATGAAAATTTGGCACAACTAGAACTCTCAAATATTGCTGTTAAGAATGTAAAATGGAGCCAGGTGTGGTGGCACATCCTGTAATCCAAGCAGCTTAGGAGACTGAGGCAGGAGGATCACAAGTTTGAGGCTAACCTCTGAAACTTAGCAGGACCCTGCCTCAAAATAAAAAAATATAATGAACTGGGGGTATACTCAGTAGTAGAACACTTGCCTAGCATGTGGAGGCTCCAGGCTCAATAGCCAGTATAAAAAAAATTTTTTTAAAGAATGCAAAATGGTATAACCACTTTGAAAAACAGTTTAACAGTTACTTAAAAAGTTAAACTTAAACCTATTTTATGACCTAACCATTCTGATCCAAGCCAAGGGTAATGCAATCATATTCACACAAAACTTCAGAAACCTTAGGGAATATACTATTCTGAATGAGAATTTTCCCCATGAAATAAAAATCTTAGGTATGGCCATCCCTTTTTTCCCCCCTCTGCTATCAGTCACTACTCCCTTCTGAATTACCGTGGACTTAGAAACCAGGTAAATGAGCTTATTATAGTTTTGTACCAAGTAAAAGTAAATTGTCTTGAGAAGCAAGCCATGTGCTCTGAGGACAGTACATATGCTCTGGTATATTAATTCAGTGACTTCTCTTTTATGACTTTTTGTTTTGTCTTTTTTCACTTATTTATTGGTTTTGTTCATGAGATTGTCAAAAACAAAAAAAGGTAGATTCAGGTATGATGAGTTATTAACTGTATCAATAGTCAATCACTGTTAATATTGGCTAATATTACTGATCTTCACAGGTACAAGAAAACATTGCAAGGTGTGTGTGTGTGTGTGTGTGTGTGTGTGTGTGTGTAAGAGAGAGAACACACATATGGTCACTGGATTAAATTCTACCAAAAACCCACTGAACTCTTTCATTTTTTTAGAAGGAAATAACATGTTTTGACACTAAGAAAAATCTACAGTATTTTCCAATATTTTCTCATTATTTTTGTTCATTTGTTTTATTTTGTTGTTTTGTGGTGGTGGTGGTTGCCTTGCTGTACTGGGAATCAAAGCCAGAGCCTCACACATGCTAGGCAAGCACTTTACCACTGAGCTATATCCTCAGCCCTATTTTTATTTTAATAGAGACACAATCTTGCTAAGTTACACAGGCTGGCCTTGAATTTGTGATCCTCCTGCCTCAGCTTCCTGAATAGCTGGGATTACAGGTGTGCTGTATCACACCCACCTTTTTCAGTGCTTTAGATCTGTGAAAATTATTAGATATTTGTCTTCATCTCTTTTCATTTTTTCCTTTTACATAAATGTTATTTTGTTTTCACTAAAAGATAATTTTACTCATTTGTTTTTGTTGGTTCAAACCTATTGCTTTCTCTTTAGTGTTTGATGTGGAAAGCCTGTAAGAAAATGAAAATATATTTTAAGTACCTACTTACATGTGATGTGCTGGTAGTTTTAATTTCAAAGCAAGATTAACATGTCCACAAACATACTTTACCAAATTCTTGCATCTGAAACAGAATGTACTTTCAACATAGACCAAAAGGGACTTTAAATACTGTGTTTATACATGAAAACTGAACACAACATAGATACATTCACACATATTATTAATAACTATCTAAAACATAGTGGATGGTATTTTGGAGATTCAGAGACAATATGATTGTGGTAAACTAAAGTGGTAGATGGTAGAAGATATTTCTCATTTACAAACTGTGAAAGAAGATATTATATATGTATAAGTAATATATATATAAATTTTGAAGAGGAATGTTTTTAATTTTTAGGGAGAAATGTATAAAAGTTCAGTGGGTAACCACAAGGAGGTAAATGGAATTAAAAATTTGGGGTAGAATTAACATACATGAGGAGGGCAGTAACCAGGGAGAAAGGATTTTGAGAGAAGTTATGGAGCAATTTTATTTTGGTAACAGACTTAGTTGGGGAGTCAGTTCATACTTCCTGGAGAGAAGTGGTGTTCTAATGGTTTGGGTGGAATGAGCAGTCATACAAACAAGATTGCAGGGAAAATACTGCAGGAAAAATAGGAAAGGATGATGAGAAGAGTTTATGATTCTTTGTCCTCTTTCTTGGGGCACATACAATCACTGGAATACTAAACATGAGAAAGGAAATTAAAACATTACTGGGCAACATTATAATGTAGTGAAAAGAACATGCCTTTGGAGCCAGACATGCTTGAGTTCTTACCTTTATTCAGACCTCTTACTGGCTCCATGAACTGGGGATAGGTACTTAATCTTTCTATCTCACAGCTTCCCATTTTAAAATGAAGATAGCATCTACCTGAAGGATCATTATGAGTAAATGAGCTAAAATATGTGTAAAATTCCAAGCAATGCCTGAAATCTACTAAACACAATGTCTTAGCTATTCTATTATCAAATCTGAAAATATGTATAGCATCTATTTACTTCTGAAATGAAATCTTAGACTAAAAATCTGAGTTATTTAAAGCTCTATATCAACTGACATTTATTTACCTAACTGCTACAATAATAATCAGCTTTTCAGCATTCAGTGAAATCCTGTTCTCCAAACTTGTGTACCTGTGTGCCTTTGTAACTCAAAGTATTCCTTAGTCTAGATGCCCCTATAAGAACAAAAATATTTCAAGTGGATGGATTATCATAGGAAATTATAAGAAGGAGATGGTACTGATAGTTTTCTCAAAGATTGTAAACTGGGAAGAAAAAATGCCTGTTACACACTAGGTACTTAATTAACATCCATTGAATGAATGGTTAATAAAGTGGACCAATAAATCCAAACATATAAAGATTTGGAAATTTAACCAAATCCTCATCTATAAGTATTCCTGTGTTGATGAAAATTCCATCAATATTTAAATGGATACAGTTCTAAATCATTAAGGTTTAATATTCCAAAGAAAACACGAGCTTGATATAGAATATCTGTTTCCCCAAGGATAAAAGTAACTTTTTTCTTGATTTAACATAGTCTAATAATCTGTGACAATTGAGGGTAGAGACAAATGAAATTAGGATATCTCTTATAAACAAAACCTAAATCTAGTTTTCACACATTATTTTATTATTTAATTCCAGTACTGGGAATTGAACCAAGGGACACTGTACCACTGAATTACATTCCCAGCCTTTTTTTTTTTTTTTTTTTTTTTTTGGGTACTGGGGATAGAACCAGAGGGGCTATACCACTGAGTCACATTTATTTCCTGTCCTTTTTACTTTTTATTTTGAGACAGGGTCTTACTAAGTTGCCTAGAGCCTCACTGGGTTGTTGAGAGCAGCCTTGAACTTGTAGTTCTCCTGCCTCAGCCTCCTGAGTTGCTGGGATTACAGGCATGTGCCACATGCCACAGCACCAGACTATAAACATTATTTAATTTTTCCCGACCTTCTTGGGGTATATAGGATATAATAAAATATCAAGGGAAAATATTCATATATTTTTACTGCATTCTACAGTATTACTAAGTAAATCGTTTTAAAGTATATGATGGATTTGGGAGATAATTGATAATAATAACAAGTTGACTTAAAATAATTATTTTTTAGGAAACTAAATCTAGCAAATGGGTTAAGCAGTAGTACTCAAAGAGAAAATTAAAGGTGGTTATTGAAGATTATCATAGGAAATATTGGAAATTACTTTAGAATACTTTATAAATTTGGCAAGACAAAGCAAAATGAAGAAAACTATTAACTGTTTTTTCAGTGTTTTTCTGTATTACAAAACATTCTGTCCATTTGAGCAAATGCAAGTTTTACAATGATGACATCTTTGAAACTCTTTGAAAACCCCTTCTAAATCCAAAGAAAACCTCTCAAAGAAGGATATATATTGAGTGATAGAAGTGAAGTGGAAAAATTATATAGTATTGTACTATGCAGGTTGTTTGCTTGATCCTATTTTGAAGGTTGTATTTGTGTGTGGTTGTTTTTACTCATGTTCTATATTTCTAGATTTGGACAGTAGTATTTCATTTTATGGGGGGACCATATAGATTTTAGAAATTCAGTGTTAGAGAATTTTAAAAGATCAGAATCTTTTCTTATGGACATTATTATTATTCCTATTTTCTTCCACAGCAAGCAAGAAAATTTCCCACAGAATTCTATATTTTCATTTAAAATATATTTTAGTGGTAACTTTAATGTATATAGTACCTGGTATAATAAAGATGAAATAAATTATCACTATATTATTGAAATCAGATATGTTTTGTCAAGGACTGGTGAAGAGATTTTATCTGTATCAGTTACTTTGAACCTGGGTCAGTATGTCCTGTTTTATAACTTGTTGTGTTCTGCTCTACACTATATAATTAAAAAAAAAAAAAATTGAAGGTTGGACCTTACTAGTATCTGGAGCGGTTGAGTCCTTACTTGTTTGTCTGCTTTGTGATTGGCTGAACACTGTTGCTAAGCTTGTTTTTTTTGTTCTTAGGGAAAGTTAAAAGTTGAGGGTGACCTATTTGAACTGCATCCTGCTACTTTTGACTCTGCTTTTTGCTCTTTTCTATGATCCATATATATTTTCCTGACATCTTTTGAAGTTTATTTTTTTAATTTACCTATTCATAAATCCAATATATAATATTTTAACATTTTTAAGTTTTAGTGTATATTTGTGGTACACATATTAAAGTACTAGTGTTTAGTTTTAAAAGTCTGGTTGAATATTTGAAAGCTAAACTTAGACCAAAGCAACTTCTAAACGGTACTCAGCAAATTCATTTCTAAAAAAGCCTGCCTGTTATAAACACTAAAGATTATCTGGATATCAATAATATCCTTATTAATTAGAACAAATTCAAAGTACTTCAGTTAAAATTTTTTTCAGTCTAAATGTAATGTGAAATATAATGGAATAGTTATTAGGTCAAATATTTATGATTTAGGATAAAGGCTATTATTGATCATATTTGCATTTTTGTCAGAAGGATAAGATTGCTTTATTCATGTTTTTTTTCAAGAAGGAATAGAAATATTGATAATCCTTTCAGTTATAGTACAGATCTAGGACAGGATAGATGAAAGTTCTGTTGGAAGGTGAGTTTGGTTTGGACTTTAGTAGTACTGTTGTGATTCCCAGTACCTTTTCTCCTTGGGTTCTATTTGATTTGATGGGAATAACACTGCTTTCAGAAGAAATCCTTGGAACCTTAAAGCCTAGTCCAACCAATGGGTGAGTAACATAGAGAGCTACAGAGTAGCTTGGATCCTCCAAACCTACTGTGAGTTTTTGGTACAGTGCATGAGATGTGGTATGTATGTATATCAGTGATATTCAAATACATTTAAAAATTGTTAGCATAGAGCCCAGCATGATGACTTATGCTTATAATCCCAGTGACTCAGAAGGCTAAGGCAGTAGGATTATAACTTGAGGCCAGTCTGAGTAACTTAGTGAGACCCTGTCTCAAAATAAAATTTAAAAGTGGGCTGGGGATCTAGTTCAGTGGTAGAGTGGGTTTAATCCCCAGCAACACACACATGAGCACACACGTACATACACAAAGTTAACATAGTCTTTAATCAAATAATACAAAATTCTGACACATATACTATCTAAAATTGGTGTTTTATCAACACTTTAAGTTCAAATAATGTTTAATTATCAAATCAGTGAGGACAATGAGGCTAATTTATGTTTTAAATGAATGTGAAATTAAGAGGTTATGAGTAGTATTTGCAGTATTCCTGTATTGTATTTGTAATATTTGTAATATTGTATTTGTAATATCAAGAAAATTGGATTCACACAGATAAGTAGCTTTGAATGAAAACTTTTTGTTTGTTGAACTTTTAAAATAGTTCCCCTTATATTCTTAAAACACTCCATAGTTAAATTGATCCAGAAGCTTGAACAAAAATTTTAAAATAATTCTTGATTTCAGACAACTACTTCCATTCTCTCTTAGATGTAAAAGTTCAAACATGAATCACCAAAATTTACAATATGCACTAAAACTAAAGAATCATGATGGGATATAAAATGCATTCTTTTGACATTACAAAATAGACTATGATATCCTTTCAGGAGCATGTACCTGGCAAATGTGGCTTGAGCTTTTCTTGGCATTTTTAAAGTAAAGCTCCCACGTGCTGTATTAGTCCATTCACTATTCACTCACTACTGTGGTTTTACTCAAGAGATGTAAACAGGTATAAGTTTTAAACAAGACTAGAACAGGTTATCTATCTATACCTGTCCTAATCACTGACACATTGGCAAAAATATTCAAATAAGTTCTCACATAGATGACAGAAACAGCTTTATTGAGTTCAGTAACTGAATTCTTGGTGGCAACATATGAGAGCACGCTCTAATTAATTTTTAAATTTTACTTATTTTCTTTTTTACAAGTCTGGGGATTGAACCTGGGGGCACTCTACTATTGAGCTACATCCCCATCCCTTTTTAAATTTTGAGACAGGTTCTCACTAAGTTGCCCAGGCTGGCCTCAAACTTTTGTTCATCCTACCACAGCCTCCCAAACTGCTGGAATTACAGGTGTGTGCTAACATGCCCAGCTTCTCCAATTAATTTAATGTCAATATACATTTGTAGGTTACTTTTAAAAGGAAGTTTAAATAATATTTTATAATATTATAATATTAATATCTACTATTTCATAATATTCATAATATCTTCAAAGTATTTATAAGGAATGAATTCTAAGAAATACAATTTGGGATTGAAAAACATGCTTGTAGTCTCCAGATGTGGTCCTGTCCTTTGTGTCCAGGTTAAGAAATAATAACTTAATACCCTCTTAGAAAACAAGAGACCTCAGAAGGAGGTAAATAAAGAAGGTGATTTCAAGTATTAAAAGACCTACAACAAAAGATACTCTCAAAGGAACTGAAGGGGGGTTCTTTGAATTATGCAAGTGAAGCATAAATTCCCCAAATTCTATTCACCCTTGGTAGTAATAATCGTGGGGGAATGAAGGGCAATTGTATAGATAGGAACGGCAGGATAGCTACTAGAAACAAAAGACAATTTGGTTTTAAATTTTTAGAGTGTTATCATTAGTATTTTGTTTCATTGAATCAAAATTATCATTAGTATTAATAAAGCATTTAAAATTCAGTAATGATTAACCTAATGACTTGTTAATATGCATTTAACCATGGCTAAAATGGATTCTATAAAATAGAACTTAGAGTTTGGTTCTATCAAGTCTATGGGCTCAGATAAGTTAACAATAATTAGGTTTGGTTTTAATCTCTTTTGAAAAGATAATTTAAAAATAATATACCTGGATAGTTCCCTGTATTTAAAATTACAATTTATACGCCGGGTGTGGTGGCACATACTTATATCTCAGCTACCCAGATGCCCAGAGGGATTGCAATTGTGAGTCCAGCCTTGGCAACTGATTAGAGAGACCCTCCTTGAAATAAAATAAAAAGGGCCGGAATGTAGCTCAGTGATAGAGTACCCCTAGATTCAATTCCCAATACTGAAAAAAAAAAAACATTTGCAGGTTATATACTAAACCAGTTCTTATCTTGTAACAACAAATTGGGGCACTATGAAAAATTTTAAAATATTTTCTCATATGTTTACATTTTAAGGCATAAATGAAATTCAGCCCTTACAAACTGTTTTAAAGCTTATATAATATAGTTCATATACATAGTCATCATGATAAGTATTTTCTACTTGCATATGTCATAAATTTAGTATTTTTGGTTACCTTTTATTGATTTTGTATCAGGATTTTCTTCTCCTTTAAAGCCTTTAGTAATTCCTAAGAAACTATAGCATAAAGATCTCTCAATTTCCTACCACACTCACATTTTCCTGAGCTTCACAGTATTCCAAATTAAACCCATTCCTTCTTATTTAACTCAACAATGATGCTGAAAAATAATTAGCCTCTAAAAGTTATGTATCTGAATAAATTTTCCTATTTAATTTTGATATTTCAGTAGACATTCTTTCCTATCATTTCACCTGAGATAGCCCTGAGGATAATTAAAGATAAACTTGGTTACAAAATGTTCCATGAATCTTGTTTCTGTTCCATGAGACAATGGTATGTATACATGCAGTGTCTGACTTGTATGTACCTGCCTGATTTAACAAGTGATCCATACATGCTGTTGCCAGAACACTTATAGCTGCTATTCTGGTGTTGCAGGAGAGCAGGCAGGGACGCACGCGCGCGCGCACACACACACACACACACACACACACACAAAAAAAATTCGAAGAAGCTTGGGATTCCCAGGAGGAAAAGGGAGAGATGCTGAAAAACAGAAGTCACTTAGTAGAGCTGAACCCTGGGACAAGGTGATTCCCAAGCAGAGCCCACCTGAGCACAAAGTGGCCCAAGCTTCCAAAAATCTGTAGACTGCCCAAATCTTAACAAAATAATATTGAACTTGAAATTTATTATCAAGCTTTTAATTGAGCTAAACTTTTATTTTTAAATGGAAACATCTTTTTGAAGTCCATTCATTTATATATACACTATGTGTTAGGCCGTAAAGCATTGGAAATACAGCAATAAACAGAAAACAAAACAATTCTGATTTTTAATAGAACTTATGTTCTATTGAGACAGACATCACTCACAGTAAGTTGTGTGGATTAGTTTAAGAAGTTTGCTTTCTTCCTAAAATCTACCACTTATTTTAAGAGGAATGGGAATAATGTAAGGAACATCTAGAAGGTTGGGTAAACTCAGATGTAATATGTAGTGAAGGAGCTTTGATAGCATTGAGGTCACCAGAGGCCTGGGAGTAGACAATGAGAGGAGTGACAGAAATGAGGAAATAGGAGAGTATTCACCCTGAGTATAAGCAAGGGAAATACATTTTTCTTTCTTTCTGCTGTCTTTTCTTGCCTCCAAAATCAAGACCTTAAGCTAATATGCAGTCATCAAATTTTTAGAAATATATAGTCTTTAAAAGAAGCAGTCTCATAGAGTAACTGCTGCTTTGGACTCAGCCTGGATTCTAATCTCAGGCTACATTTTACTAGTTTTATAACCTTAAATGAGTTATCCATGCTTTATGAATTTGTTTTACTTATTTGTAAAATAAAAATAATTATATGTTTTATACATGTAAAATGCTTCATGTCTGATACATAGAAGTTGATTTGTTACTAATCTTTTTATTATTAACCTGAAAAACCTGACCACATACTTTAACACATTGAATCTTTGGATGTAGAAGTAACTTTCTAATTTAAAACCACTGACACCTTTTGGAATACTGCTTACTAATAAGTATGGGTAATGGCCCATATTTCTGAATCTCTGTGTAGAAATTTAAAACACTATGCATTTCTAAAACAAACAAACAAACACAAAAACCCTGAAATAAGTGGAAAGGACCAAAGGTTTCCCAGCATTCTTGCTTCTTTAAAGTAATGATTCTAAAAATTAGATTGCAGAAGTAGAAAGCAAAAAAGAACAACATAAAATTAAAGATCAGTGCTAAAAGGATCTGAATGTACCCCAAACATGATGTTGAAAAGGAAAAAAGTGCTTAACAGACAAGCTATATATATCAAAACAGGAAGATATGAGCTGGGGGAGAAAAATCTTGACAAACTAATAAGCAGAAGCAGACTTAAAAACCAGCATTTATTTTAAGTGAAATATTTTAAATGACAGTAGAAGAGTTTTGAAGAATGCTTAGATCATATGAATCTAACAAATCTTACTCCCACTCCTTTTCGTTTTTTTTTGTTTGTTTGTTTTTGGTTTTTTTTGTGCTAGGGATTGAACCCAGAGGTACTTTAACACTGAGCTACATCCCCGTCCCTCCCCCCACTGTTTTTAAAAAAAAACAAACAAACAAGTTCTTTGGTTTTTAAAGGCTAAAACCATTATTGTATGTTTTCTAACCAATTGTTAAATACAAATGATCCAATAAATGTACAAATTATATTATTTTAATATACCTTTTTTTGGTTAGGGAGAAACTTTAAGTTTTAACATATGGTCCATAAGAGCATGATTATGACTTTTAGCCTGATAATTATTCTCTCTACTAGAAACTATTATAATTTTCATGAAACTATTATAATTTTTTAAAGACCTATGGTTTCAGAAGTTAGTTGGTCAAAAAAACAGATAATTTGAGAGTTGTCTCCTAAATTTCAAGAACTAGAGTACAAGGGGGCATGATTACCTCTCTCAAGGAACTCATACCTTGTTGCAGAGACAAAATCCACCTTCATCCCTTACACTTTTCTCCATCCCCATAGTTCTTTAGACTATCCTCTTGCCTTGCCAAAATTGCTCCAACAGCTGTTCTAACTGATCACCTGCCTCCAGTTTTGTCCTTTCCAATACATTTTTCTAAATCTTAACTGAAAAGCAACTCTGATGTCACATTGTTATTTAAAACTTTCAATAACTCACAATACCCTCAAGAATGAACTTCATATTCCTTAATGAAGTTTGAAAAAGGTTCCTAATTTATTGCTTATCTTTTACCTAAATTCTTTCCATAATTCTTACCCTTTGCTCTAGACCTAATGAACTCCCTTTATTGGATTTCCCTAAAGGACCCATCTCTCTTGCTTCTGTGTCTTTGCTTAAGACCTGTCTTGACTCTCCCAAATCCTCCCAAACTTTCTTATCCAGTCATCTCTATTAATACTAAATTCCATCCCAAACATCTCTACTCAGGAAGCTTATCTTGAACCATGACTCCAAATCTGGACTCCCTAAGTATTTCATACTTCTATGCTAAAATCAAGTCATTTGGCATCATTTTACTTTTATAGACGTGTATCACCTTGTTCTTAAGGAAAATAAGACTGAAAGCATTCCTGCTAAAGGTCCAGTGGCAATGAACCCCACTTAGATATAAGTTGACCAAAACATTCTTAGAGGAAATAAACTATGTCAGAATTACTATTATTTCTTTGAGTAAATGTCAAGATTCTTCCTAAAAGGAAGAAAATGTTGAAATGAATTGTTTAAATAGCAGACTTTGTAAAATACTGCTGGCGTACATTGATAACCTGTATTAAATATAAAAAAAACAGTCCTTTCTGATCACTGTTCTTACATTCAGAATGTTCATCTTTTCAGCAGGTGTTTATTGCATGCCTGTGTGAGTCCACCATTGGATACCTTCAGTAGGACATTTGGCCTATGCAATAATTAAATCTTTGAAAAAAAAGAAAGAAAAACTTTTTACTAAGTGATTTGAAACAAATCAGAAGAGAAATCTACACATTGCTGTTTGCAGGCCAATTAATACACTTGTTGCAATGTTTGGTCACTGTAGGTTTATAAGAAGGCAACTTTTTTTTATGTCAAATAGACTAATTTACAGTACTGCTGTATGTAAGAAAGCAGAAATTAGTACTCTTTGAAGTATTTAGGTCAGTCTTTATAAAGACCATAAAGAAATCTTGATATTTAATGACTTGAAAGTTCTCTGTAAACCACTGAATTAGAATGTGTTAAAATTATTTTATTAGTGTTAACATAAATACTAGATTGAAACTCTCTGGAAAAAGGAATCCTAATTAGAGCTTCCCACTCAATTTCAATACCTCTAGAATATTTTTTCAATAAATAATTATCAAGTTCTAAACATCAGACACTACTATATGTATGCTGTTTGCAGTTTTAAACTACATTTAATTATTTTAAACCACTTTGGGGTCAGTTGAATAGGTACTTTTTTATATCATTGGAAAATAGAAAACATTTTCCATTTTGCAATAGATAATTTTAATGCCACAAATAAGGTAATACCCTTCTAGATAACTCAAACTGTTATTCCTTCAGAAAATAGAATCACAGCTCAACTCTTCTAGTACTAGAATTGTCATTTTTCATGCACCTCTTTCATTTTCTAAATTTTATAGCTCACAGGCCCATACATTAGGTGCTTTTATGTTCCCAAGTTATTCATTTATATATAACCACTTTATCTTAGAGGGTATATCATATTGCTGCAAACTGAATGACGTACTAGTTTGTTTTGTTTGTGGCTGAGTGGACATTTGGTTATATATTTTTGGTGGAGGTGGGAGGGTGGGGAGGCCTGTGCTCAGTGGAAGAGCTTAAGAAACCTCTATAGCCTTTTCTTCTGTTAACATGAACTCAAAAAGTCCTCCAGGCCAGTGGAAAAGTATTTTTGGTACTTTATTTTTATTTTGTTTTAAAATTTTGTTTTTTATTTTTTAATTTTTTGGTGGGTGCTTTAGTTAGTTTTAAAAGCAGTTTATGAGAACATATAACATCTAATTTATCTGGAGGACATAAAAAAGTTACCATTTTTAACTGCCATTTAAAAAATTTGTTCTAATTAGTTATACATGACAATAGAATGCATAAATGGAGAATAACTTCTCATTTTTCTGGTTGTACCAGTGGGTCCTGTACTCATATATGTACATGGGGTAAGGATTCATTCTACTCTTCTCCCAACCTCCATCCCCCTCCCCTCCCTTCACTCCCCTCTGCCTAATCCAAAGTAACTCTATGAGCTGAAAGAGTAACTTAGTCTTCTCTGAGATATTGTAACCTCACTCCTAAGACTGAAACTCATTTTCATTTGTGAGTTCTGGTTCTGTCCATCAGTATTTGCTGATTTAAACGCTACTGTTTCCTTCTGAGAAACTGTTTTTTGTTTGTTTTTGTTTTGTTGGTGCTGGGGATGGAAACCTGGGCCTCCTGCACACTAGGTGAGTACTCTTACTGAGCCACACTCCCAGTCTTCTGCTTGTTTCCATCTGTCCTGCCTAACATCATTTTTTCCTTAACCTGAGCATGTAAGCTTTTGAAAACACAAGGGCAAATATGGAAAAAGAGATCTAATTTAGAAGTTGATTTTTTAGAAGTTAATAGAACTATGTAATGAAGGAAACACTATGGACAGAGGACTTGGGATATTTGGGTTGTCAGTTATTTGTGCTCTTTCATAACCTATATTTCTTAAGTTCCTCATCAGATTTCAGAGAAAGAAATTCTTTCTTTAAAACCCAGGGTGTTTATGAGGAATATTAGAACATTAAAAGCCTTTGAATTTTGGAAAGAGAAAAGACAACGCAGAGGTCTGCTACCAAGGCCTAATGTGTGTGGAAGAGAGTGATATTTATAGATTCTATACAGTTTGCCAAAAATAAACTTTACGTTGAATATAGGCCACGGTCTCATACCTGTTCCTGCATTCTGTGACCCATTCAGCGTTGTTTGGAAATTATCAGAAAGGAAGAAGGGAAATTTCAATAGTTTATGAATTTAAAGAGCACTTGATTCCTCCTGGAGCTGTCAGGGTCAGTCTAGAGGTTGGTTGCTCTAGATACATGGACAGAGCCAAGTGGGGGCGGGAGGATAGACTCGCTTTTTCCCTGAAGCCCGAGGGCGGCACCTTCAAGCCACAATGCATGCTCACCTCCCGGTCCACCGGGCTCCTTCTGTACCTGAGAATTAGCTCATCGCCTGGAGCCTGGCCTTCCAGGTTGTTTTTCGCCTGACCGCGTCAGGTCGCCGGCCGCCGCCTGCCCATCGGCGCCGAAGGGACGGGCTTATGCGGAACCGGGGCCCCTCATTGGCGGGCGCGACCGCCAGAGCGGCGGAGTGACAGGCGTGGGGTGGGGCGGGGCCGCGCGGCTTGTTTGTCGGCACCGCCCCGCCCCCGACGTCTGCGCTGACTGAATCGCTGCAGCCCAGAGCCGCGGCTGGCCGCCCTGCTCTCGCCTCGCGTGTCCGCAGTTGTCCCTGCGCCGACATGCGCCTGGCGACCGCCGCGAACGAGGCGTACACGACCTCGTTGACCGTCTCGGAGTTGCTGGGCTGCAAGCAGTGCGGCGGGAGCCGTGTCCAGGACGAGGTACCCGGACGAGGGGCTGGGTGGACGGGCGGGTTCACCTGGCCGAGTTGCCTGTGCTGTGCGGAGTCGCGTCGCCTCCCCATATTGGCACCCTAACAGCATCCGAAACCGCTCCCCAGGGAAGTGGGAGCCCGCGTAGCAGCCACAGGCTGGCCGCCCTGTTCCGACCCGCGTGTCTTGGCCATCCAGCAGAGCTCAGGTGAAGGGGCGGCCTGTGTTTGGCACGGAGACCTTTTCTAGCCACGGTCGACCCCGGGCCAAAAATGCTGAGCTGGGAGAGACAGCTGACCAGGTCATTTAAATGGAAGTCTTCAAAACATAAGTAACGTTGTTTTCTGTTCAAGTCTCCACAAGTCAGGAACCCAACAAAGCTCTCTAGTCTTAGCGTAAAACAGCCTGTGGATTTTTATCTCCTGGTGGTGTCAAAACAGATTATTCAGCCACCCTCAACCCCTCTGCCTCCTACTTAAATAAAGGGAAAAATACAGTTTGAGTCCGCGGCAAGAACATGTTGCCTAGAATAAATATGTTCTGCAAGCTCAATGACGTTATGCACAGCGTTTACCCTTGTTTATTAAACCATCTCTGTTGTGCCTGAATTGGCGTTCAAAAAGAGCTATTGTAAATTTTTGTATTTTTTTCTCAATAGATGGAAATAGGACATTTGAAAGTTACTAATGTAATCTTAGCTAAGCTTTGAACTTTAAAAGGCTTGATTTAAAAGGTAATGAGGGAAAGAAGAGAATTTTTAATTGATATGAATTATTGCTTTAGCTCAAGAAATCTAAACGTGAATAATTTCTCTGCAGCTTTGCCCATTACAATGGCTCAGGTTTAGTAATTACATTTTATTTATTTATTTTTGACAGATGGACTTTATATTATCAATGCAGTATGTATATCATGAAAAAAATAAATCTTGTGAAGGGTATAGAACCCCAAATTTCTTTAATTTTAATGTCGATGGGTGTATTGTATTCTCCTTGTTTAACGATAACAGAACAACCTTAAATAATCTCATAATATTGCTCTGGAAGCTTTGCCAAAGTGAGAAACAATATGAAAGTGTTGAATGAGCATTTACAGTTTCTGTTTGCAGACCATAACAGATCTTTTCTCATTTTGAGTAGAAATGAGACCCAATCATCATGCCTGAATAGATCTGTTATTTCTGGTGGTGTTTGTGTGCAGAATCCTGATTCTTGCCCAGATCTAGAATTTCTAAATATAGCCATGTAAAGTAGAAGATAAAGAGATACATTTTAGCTTGCACATTGATTATAGTGCTTGGGGGATTGTGTTCAGGAAACCAGGAACCTGTATATAGTTGTATTTCATTTTTAATACATCCAACATGTGGGAAGTTAAATTAGGAAGTAGTGCATTATAGGAAAACTTGTCACTTTATGAAAGAATTAATGACACAATTCTTTCAAATAGCAAGCTTCCATATGCTTTTAAATTAAAATTAATTTTCTAGGAATGGAACTCCTCAGCAAAGTGAAGGGCATACATAAGGCCTAAAGCACTTTTCCAGTGAAATAATATGTGTGTGTGTGTGTGTGTGTGTGTGTGTGTGTGTGTGTTTTAGTAGGCATGTATTTTACTGAGCCACATTCCCAGGCCAAATGAAATACTTTGAAGTTAGTAAGTTTTTATTTTTATAAAATACGGTTCATAGAACACTGACAAAAGAGAGGAGCCTGTACTCTACATATTTCTTTGTTTTACTTTGCAGTACTGGGGATTGAACTGAGGGACACTTGTATCACTGAGCTATACCCCCAGGGCCCTCCTCCCCCCACTTTTTTTGTGAGTGGAGGGAGACAGGCTCGCCAAGTTACCCAGGCTGGCCTTGAACTTTAAGTTCTCCTGCCTCAGCTTCCTGAGCGCCTGGGATTACAGGCCTGTGACAATACCCTGCTTCCATACCTCTAAAGACCAGAGTAATGTTAATGACAATTTTAGAAGAAATATTAGTATGCTTTGCTATAGTAGGGATATTTCTTTGTAATGCTTCTAGAGCTCTTCCTTTCTGTTTAAATGTTTTGAATGTCAGAAGCCAGAACCCAGCTGTAGGCAATAATTCTTCCAAAGAAGGGTGAGTGGGACTGGGACTTTCAGTTTTTATACAATTTATCTTTACCTTGTTGAAATGTGTTTCAAAAAACAATTAACTAACTAGCCAGGGCACAGTGGTGCATGCCTAAAATCCAAGCAGCTCAGAAGACTGAGGAGGAGGATCACAAGTTCAAAACCAGCCTCAGTAACTTAGTGAGACCCTGTCTCAAAATAAAAAGGGATGGGGATGTGGATCAGTGGTTTAGTGACCCTAGGTTCAATAGAGTACCAAACAAACAAACAAACAAACAAAAACCCAAACCATATCATTGCTTTTTTAATTTTTAAAATGAGATGAATATTGATATTGTTGAATATCAGTTATATGCTAAAATATTTAGACAGGATTTGAAAAAAATGCAACAAGTGCAGAGAGAAAAATAAAATGGTTTGCTTATTTTACTTGTGAACTCTTTTTTCAAGTTATGTACCATAAGCCAACAACTTCCTTTATTTTGCATTTGTAGCAAATCAGTCATTCTATTACTTATGGATATTGATATAGATTCATAAGTGTACCTTTAACAAATTTGAAATACCTGATTAGAACTGTGCTTTCAGTCCACAAGCACTGATTCATATAGCAATACAATACACACATAGACTTTCTGTGGTGCTATCAAGAAGGCACTAAGAATTTTCTTACTCTGAAAATTGTTAGTATTACACACTAATGAGGAAATAGGTTTGGAGCAATAGTGTGATGGTAGAAGCTGTTGCCACTTCTTTCAAAGATGATTGTTGAGGGGAGGGGACTTTCAGTTCTAATGTTTTTCCAACCACACCTTCACAGAGAATCTGTGAGGCTTGTGCTGTAATTAGCATCTACATCTGCTTTCCAGCAAGGCCATTTGCTGTTGGCAGTTCTGCCTTCTAGAATCTGGATTGGCCAATATTTGCGTAGAGTCGGTTTCTCACAGCTACAGATGGAGAAATAATCCCACCAATATGTACACGTATAATGTACCAATTTAAAAATGGAAAAACAAAACAACAACAAAAGATGGAGAAATAATTGAAGTAATCTAAATAGGAAGTTACAAAATGCATTTAGTTTGGCATATGATCACCCCCATTGAACACCTGCAGTGCTTTCTTGATAAAACACCTGCTAGAAAATAGTGTGTAACTATTTTGCCACAGGACAAATGTTTCAAATGTGAATTTTCCAGAATATCAAAACTTTTAGTCTTTTAGAAACTAAGAACAGTATCATAACAATAGCTGGGCATGGTGGTGCACACCTGTAATGCCAGTGGCTTGGTAGGCTGAGGCTGGAGGATTGTGAGTTCAAAGCCGGCCTCAGCAAAGGCAAGGTGCTAAGCAACTCAGTGAGACCTTGTCTGTTAATAAAATACAAAATAGGACTGGGGATGTGACTCAGTGGTCAGGTGCCCCTGAATTCAAGCCCCGGTACCCACCCCCACAAAACAGAGGTATCTAAAGGGATCTGCAGAGTAGACTTTGAAAGAGACTTGAAAGAGTAATAATTGAAGATGCCAACTCTAGAACCAGACTTCCTAGATTCAGCACTCATCTCCACTATTTATTAGTACTGGCTCTGAGCTGAATTGGACTTGCTGCTATCATTTAGCTATGCAAAATGAGATGATAGTAGTACCTGTCTCATAGACTGATTAAAAAAAAAAGATCTATCTAAGACATTGATAGATTTTTTTTTTAAAAAAAAGGAAGATTGTAGAATACTAAATGCCCTTTCCAGGCCTTAATCATAAATTACATGCTCCTTGCCCCACTGGTATCTCATCAAAGAATGAGTACAGTCACAACACCAAGAACTATTGTATAATTGTATATAATCCATCCCAAAGAGAGTTTGCTTTTTCTTAACGTCCTATTTAAAAACACACAGAAAGAATGTTATTTCTAAAGGAATCAGGCTAGGTGGGCTTGGTCATTGAAGGCTAAAGAAAAAAGGGAGGCAGTGGTATCAACTGGGCTACTAAATTTGGCTTGAAGGGATGGACTGACTTGTAAAGGCTGAAGAATTGTGACCACTGGAAAAGACATTGGCCATACCTATATGAAAATAACTCATTTCTGAAACACTCATAGCCATCTTCTTGGAATTGTAAAATAATTGTTTTATAATAGTTTCATATGTAAAGTATATATTAATATGGAAACAAGACCATAGTAATATAATTTAACCTCTTTATTTTGATGCCCAGGTGAGATCAATTTGGTATCATTAAAAAGAAATATCACCCACATGGCTGCTAATGTATTTTGTAGGATAAAGTTCTAGAAATGGAATTCAGAGGATTTTTTTTCTCTTTACAAATAGTAAGATATACATATTATGCCCTTTGCTTACCACCCCCAAAATATGTATGTCTTAAGAGTTTTTAAAGATCCAATAGAACTGCTTCATTCTTTGTAAGTACTGTCCACTAATTCTATTGGTCATACTGAACTTGATTGAAGCAGTTCTCTATTGATGAACACTTAGGTTGTTTTTTATACTATTAGAAACAATGTTTCAGTGATTATCCTTTTACATATGACATTTCATAAATGTGAGTATATCTGTAGGTCAACACTTAGGATGGAGTCATTCATTTAAAATGTATGTGTCTTTGTAATTTTGATCAGTATTGCAAATTGCCTTCCCTAGAGGTTGCAGTAATTTATTTTTTTTTATTTTTATTTTTTTTGTGGTGCTGGGGATGGAACCCAGGGCCTTGTGCTTGCAAGGCAGGCACTCTACCAACTGAGTTATATCCCCAGCCCCTGAGGTTGCAGTAATTTCTATACTCCTTATACTCTGATATTTCCCTCTCATACTTCAAAACATTCCTATCAATAATGTATAAGCACTAAATGATTGCTTCTCCATCTCCTCTCAAATATAACCTGTTTTGACTTTTTGATTGTAAGTAATCTTTTTGAAGAAAAATGGAACTTCCTATTTACAGGTTTGTGTGTGTGTGTATGTGTGTGTTGAGCCAGTTTTTCGGCCATTTTTCTTTTCTTTTTTCTTTTCTTTTCTTTTCTTTTCTTTTCTTTTCTTTTCACTATTGATGCCCTTTGCTCATTTCCTGTAAGATTTTTGGAGATTTTTTTTATTGATTTGTAGGAGTGTTTATGTTTTAAGAAAAAAAAAATTTAGCCAGTCATGGTGGCACGCACCTGTAATCCTAGTTATTTAGGAGGCTAAGGCAGCGAATCACAAGTTTAAAGCCAACCTCAGCAAAATAAAAAAAAAAAGACTAGGAATATAGCTCAGTGGTAGAATACCCCTGGTTTCAATCAGCAGTCCAAATTGTTTTAGCCCTTTGCTATATGACTTGCAAATATCCTTTAGCTTTCTGTTCATGTTTGACCTTGTATTAATATGTATATATTTTATTTCATGTGAAAACTTTGTCAATGAATTTTTTATTGATACATTATAATTGTACAAAATAGGATTATTTTGTTATATTCATACATGCACATAACAGTTTGGTCAATTTCATTGTTCATATGTGATCACACTTTTATTTTATGATTATGGGTTTTGTGGCATTATAGGCCCTACTCCACTGTTTTCTTCTAGTAGTGATTTTTTGTTTGTTTGTTTGTTTCTGTGTTTTCACATTTAAATCTGATATATTGTGGAAGTATGTCAAGTTCACTTTTTTCTGAGAGGCTACCCAGTTGTTCCAATATTATTTTGAAAACAATCCATTTCTCCCCTATTTGAAATGACACCTTTTCATGTACTAATGTCCCAAGTATAGTGTCTCTTAGTTATAAAATGAGTAATAAACCCTTGAAGCAGTTATTTCTCTAAAATCCTTTTTTGTTCAAATAAGATAATTTTTAAAGATTAATCAAATGAGAAGGGTTAAATGTTGATTTTAGCATTATAGTTTTACCCACTAAATTTTGTTTAAAATGTACATAGTTGGATCAGAGATTTAGCAAAGTTTAAGTGAAAAAACCAGGATAAGAAACCACTTACCTCCAGGATAAGATGTGATTTATATAGTATTTTATAGATTCCATTGACCAAGATAGCCTATGGAATCTAAAGCTTGATTTTTCATAATATTCTCTCAAATGTTGTCCAGTTAATCTTTAGTTGTATAAACTCTAAGACATTTTAATGATACTAGATTGATAAGACATAGTTTTTTCCCCACCAAAAAAAGAAGAAAAGTTTAATCATTTGTTTCTGTAAGTACACCATACGTGGAAAAATAAAGGAAGTCCTAATAGTAGATTGCCAGTTTTTGTAGTCACTCTACCCTGTCAATAGAAAGTGTAGAATTCTAGATTCATTATGACAAAAGGTAGAAAACCGTTTATTTCTGATAACTTGAGCTTTTCTACAATACAAATGAAATTGATGACATCCTTATAAATAAAAAGCAACTTAAAGCAAACAGAAACAAAATAAATTTCTCTGAAATTGTTTTATTCAACCACAAAGAAAACGTGCCTCTTTTGCTAATTTAACTGATTTTTATTTCTTATATTTCTATCCATATTGTGAAGTGTTATTATAGATTAATGATTACACTTATCCCTGTTTAAGACATCTGCATGAAGGTATTACTTTTCCATTTCCTGACAAGATGCGCAGGGATTGACATTTTCATTGAGTTTTGGATGTACAAACACATTGGTCTTATTTTGTATCACTGACAGCCCACAGGGTTGGCTGTTATGTGCTGAACTTTCTGTTCTCGACTTTCTGCCAAGTACTTTATGCAAAACTCTGGTTTTAGCGAAACAGGTTTTATTGTTTTTAGTCAGAGTCGTATTATAGGTTGTTGCTAGCTATGTGATGCAAACAGAAGAGTTGGTACATGTATATATAGACATGAAAACAAACCACCACAACAAGCCTGTCTCTGTTCAACTGGTTGTTTTCCCTCCCATTCCTGTATCCTCAGTTCATGTTGTTTACTGCTGGAGGCCTGAGATGGTGTAATTTTCTTTTCTAGGAACTTGGAATTAGAATTCCTCGACCACTAGGACACGGACCAAGCAGATTCATCCCAGAAAAGGAGGTATGTTGTTTGCGAATGTAAGTAGTGAATTGTATGCTTTTAAGGAATGTTTTTATGACCCACATCTTGGCATCTGAACAACTGTTGGTTAACAACGTGTTCTAGGCAGCATTGATAACAGTTAATCATGCTTTGGCAGTGAATCTATGGGATTAGAAAGCTGATGTAGTTGTACCAATTTCTAGTGTATCATGATGCTTTTTTAACACCCATATTTAATCAAGCAAAACCAAGACTTGCCTTTTTGGTTTTTGTTTTCTTACTAATAATACTTCACCTGCTTATATTTAGATCTTGCCTAGGTTTACCCGTTAACTAAGTTACTTGGTCCTGACATCTCCACAGACTGGTATGACCACTAGATTGGGTCTTTAATTCTACATATGTAAAAGCATCTATGCTTTATTTTCATTTAAGAATGGTTTTGTGTTAGTTAATTATGGTTCTCCTTAAATTGAGTGAGAGTAGGTGGCGTTGTAAGGAAAGGCTTTAGTGTCTATTTGCAAGGTCTGCAACTTTGATAATCAAAATCTGCTTCTTAGTTTGGATTCTGGCCAAGTCTGCAAGCAACCAATCTAGATGGCCTTTAATGTTCGCCTTGTTTATCCCCTATTATATAATGTTACTGTTTATTCTTCTGTTTTGCTACCAATTAAATTTAAATTCTTAACCCTCCTCTTAAGACAAATTTTTAACACCAAATTTACAATTTATGTAACCATAGTATTCTTCTCATTTATACAGATTCTCCAAGTGGGGAGTGAAGACGCACAAATGCATGCTTTATTTGCAGATTCTTTTGCTGCTTTGGGTCGTTTGGATAACATTACATTAGTGATGGTTTTCCACCCACAATATTTAGAAAGTTTCTTAAAAACTCAACACTATCTACTGCAAATGGATGGGCCATTACCCCTACATTATCGGCACTACATTGGAATAATGGTTTGTAAAAATTCAGTGAAAAAACTTTTCTGCCTGCTTTTATTAATCTCTTTATGAGATAGTTTTTGCTTTAAACACAGGGATAAATACTTATATTATGACTTGTTATAGGATTCCTGTTAGGTAGTTTCTGCTGTGCCTGATTTTAAATAAGTATGGTCTCAAGTATAACAAAAATTATATCATTTATTTATAATGAGAGCTATTTTAGCTTAAAGAATAAAATAGAACACAAGATCTATTTTATTATTATAAAGTTTTTATTGACATAAGTGGTGCTAATCCTGTTTAGTTTTAAATAATATTATATCATTTTATGGTTGACAACTTAATTGAAATTTCTTTTTGAGGTTCTAAAAGTTGATATGTAGGTAAAATTTCTATAGTTCAGATTTTTTTAATCAGATATTTTGTTCTTGGAGTATTCCTGAGGGTTTTCTATGGTGCATCTGAATTTTTTTTTTTTTTTTTTTTGGCAGTGCTGGGAATTGAACCCAGGGCCTTGTGCTTGCAAAGCAAGCCCTCTACCAACTGAGCTATAGCCCCAGCCCCTGAAATTTTTAAATGTTTATATGAAAACTACTCTAGTTCATGGAAAGTTTAAAACCATACTAATCAAAAACTTAATTAACTGTTTTGCATGTTCTAAGGAAAACAGATCTGTACCAGTTCGAGGTTTTAACATTGGTAATTAGAGCATCTTTTCATTTTCTCTTAAGGCCGCAGCAAGACATCAGTGCTCCTACTTAGTGAACCTGCATGTAAATGATTTCCTTCATGTTGGTGGAGACCCCAAGTGGCTCAATGGTTTAGAAAATGCTCCTCAAAAACTACAGAATTTAGGAGAACTCAACAAAGTATTAGCCCACAGACCTTGGCTTATTACCAAAGAACACATTGAGGTATGTAGTGAAGTAATGAATCTTGCTCATCATTTAAATTTTTTTTAAGATTCTGTTTTTTAGAGCAGTTTTAGGTTCACAGAAAAACTGCACAGGAACTGCAGAGAGTTCTCATTTTTTGCTCCCTTAACCCCCTTGCACAGACACACATTTTTTTCTCCTATTATTAACATCTAGGATTTGTGTGATACATTTTATTAATTTTTTTGTTTCGTACTGGGGATTGAACCCAGGGACACTTAAGACATCCTCAGCCTTTTTAAAAACATTTTGTTTTGAGACAAGTTCTTGCTGAATTGCTTAGGGTCTTGCTAAGTTGCTGAGGCTGGCTTTGAACTTGCAACCCTTCTGCCTCAGCCTCCTGAGCCACCAGAATTATAGGCATGAGTCACCATGCCCAGTGTGGTACATTTTTTTGTGACTGATGAACCAATGTTGATATATTGTTATTAGCTAAAATCTGTAGTTCACACGAGTCTAGTGTTCACTCTGTGTTGAACAGTTCTATGGATTTTCACAAATGGATAATGTCATGATACCATTACTATATAATACAGAATAATAGTCACTGCCCTGTGCTGCTGCTATTCATCCCTCTCCACTTTCCCGTGACATAATTAAAATTTTTAATCTTTTGATAGAATAGGAGTTAGTGAAAATTGGAAGACATTGGTAACTGTTATAGAAGTATGACATCAAAATGTTTCAAATACGAACTGGGCATAACAGTGCATGCCTGTTCCAGCTACTTAGGAGGCTAATAAGGTCGGAGTATCACAAGGTCAAAGCCAGTCTTGGCAATTTAGGAGGACCTTATCTCAAAAAAAATAAAAAGGATATAAAGAAAGCCAAAAATTTAATGCCAGAAAACCAAATAACCCAGTTAATAAATGGGCAAAGGAACTGAACAGACACTTCACAGAAGAAGAAATATGAATGATCAACAGATGAAAAAATGTTCAACAATTCTAGCAATTAGAGAAGTACAATTTAAAACTACACTGAGATTTCATCTCACTCCAGTCAGATGTCAACAATCAGGAATACAAGTAATAATAAATGTTGGCAAGGATGTGAGGAAAAGGGTTTACTCATACTTTGCTGGAGGGACAGCAAATTGGTGCAACCACTCTGGAAAGCAGTATGGCGATTCCTCAGAAAACTTGGAATGAAACCACCATTTGACCCAAGTAAGATTTAAAAACAGACACTACAGCGATGCAGCCACATCAATGTTTATAGCAGTTCAGTTTCTCAATAGCTAAGCTATGGAACCAAACTAGATGCCCTACAACAGATGAATGGATAAAATGTGGCATATATACACAGTGGGTTACTCATATGAGAGAGTGACTTTATGACATTTGCCAGAAAATAATCCAATCCCAAGAAACTAAATGTGAATGTTCTCTCTCAAATGTGGATGCTAACATACAACAAGGGGTGGGGAGGGGAAGAACGTAAGTTTAATAGATTAAACAAAGGGGAATGAAGGGAAGAGAGTGGGAAAGGAATAGGAAAGACAGTGGAATTATTCTGACATAACTTTCCTATGTACTGTATGAATACACCACAGTGAATCTCACCATCACATACAACCACAAGACTAGGATCCTAATTAGAATATGATGTACTCCATGTTTGTATAAATAAGTCAAATTATACTCTATTGTTATATATAACTAAAAAGAACAAAAATTTTAAAAGTAATAAAATTTTTAAAAGAGTAAAAAGGTTGGAGATGTAGCTCAATGGTAAAACACCCCTGCATTCAATTCTATGTACTATAAATAAGTAAATAAATAAATAAATATAATTTGATGATTAGGAATATTGAGAGTCTAGTTGTTCAAGCTGCTGTCTTAATGCCTTGAGAAGGCCTGATAATAAACATAACACAGACATTCACACAGTGGCTTCCACTCTAAACTCAGATTTGAAGTAAAAACACAGTATTCCATTCATAATCCTACACTTGAAATACAGCAACTTGGGCTGGGATTGTAGCTCAGTGGTAGAACCCTTGCTGAGCATGCATGAGGTTCTACCTCAGTAAGACTTAAAAATAAGTAAAGATATTGTGTCCATCTACTACTAAAAATTTAAAAAAGAAATATAGCAACTACTTTTAAGCAAAATGCATTCTATTACCGTTTTAAATCAGTACTTCAAAAAATCAAAATAATGATGAATATGTCATTAACAGACATGTTAAGCTGTATTCATGAATATATTTTCATAAAAAGTAGCAAATCATGGATTTTACCTGTTTTGAATTATTTTACACTAGGTTTTGTGTAATCCTGTTTTTAGGGGCTGGGGGTATAGCTCAGTTGGTAGAGTGCCTGCCTCACAAGGCCAAAGCCCTGGGTTCAATCCCCAGCACCGCAAAAAAAAAAAAAAAAAAAAAAAAAATCCTGTTTTTAGTAGATTAAATACTAAGATGAATTATGTATTTTCACCAGTACCATACCCAGGTATAAAAATATGTTCTCTCTTCTTTTTCCCCAAGGGGCTTTTAAAAGCTGAAGAGCACAGCTGGTCTCTTGCAGAGCTGGTACATGCAGTAGTTCTTCTCACACACTATCATTCTCTTGCTTCATTCACATTTGGCTGTGGAATCAGTCCAGAAATTCATTGTGATGGTGGCCACACGTTCAGACCTCCTTCTGTTAGTAACTATTGCATCTGTGACATTACAAATGGCAATCACAATGTGGATGAAATGCAGGTCAACTCAGCAGGAAATATTTCAGTAAGTGTCTATTATTTGTTATGAGATTTTAATAATACTAATCACTATAATTACTGTTATTTATATTTGGTTCCTTCAAAAATCCACCCTCCTAAGTCCATAGAGAAATTAGACCCTTATACTTATTCATTGAGTAAGCATTAATTTATTTACTACCTCCAAATGTCCGTCACTAGTCAAGGTTCTAAGGGATATGTCAAAACTAAACACCTCTAGGAGATTACACTCAAATAATTTCAGTGTCAGGAGCCAATAGCTTTTACCCCTTCAGGGCCGGCTAACATCGAAGGGCAACAACAGTGAGATGAGGGGAGGCTTAAAATAGTGTGGCCTGGTGGTGGAGACTTGCTGGTGCCATCACATCCTTTTCTTCCCTTCTCTGCAACAGAAGCCAGCTGGCTTTTTAAAATTGTTCATCTTTTAGAAGATTTCATCAGCTTTGATTTGGAAATTTCTCTTTAAAATTCCTTTTCATGTTTACCTTTGCACAGTTACAGAAGGTGGTATCAGGTGAATATAAATTTGTTAAAATGCTTTCACCTCTATTTCTTCTCCTCTGTCATATTTTGTATTCTTATTCCTTTGAAACATATCAAAATAAGTTGAGTTTTTTAGAAGTAAATTTTAATTCTTGTATACAATTGGTCAAAATTCCCTCTGCACTCTTTTACTATAATGAAAAAGCAAGGGTTTACTTTATGCTTCAAAAGAGAAATCACTGAAGTAGCATCACAGTTATCTGAACACACTGCACACATTTTCTCAGTTATATTATTCTTTTAAAAGAGAGGCAGGTTGAACTGCTTTTGACTTATATATTTGACTTTGGGCAAATTATCAAAACTCTCTGAGCCTCAGTTCTTTCATGTTTAAATAAAGGTAAACAAAGTTAATGTGAGGTTTAGATGAAATATCTCTAAAGAAGTAAAATAGCTAGTAGAGTGCTTGGCATTTATCATAGTGAAATTAGCACATGAAGGAATATAATTTTCTTAAGGTTAATCACAGTATTATTCTGAGAAAGGCCAAGACAACCAGTTTCACCCTCTGTTGAACTACCTGAATTCATGGTATATATATTCATGGTCTGTATATGGCCGCTGATTATTTATCAAAGCTTGGAAGTTATAAGAGATCCAAGAGAGTATATCAGTTTCTCAGATTCTTGGAGTTGGTTTTTGTCCTTCCTGATCAATAATTTAGTACAAGGCTAAAGAAAAATGATTATATGATTTCTAGTTATCTTTCTATTAAAAGAGATAATAAAGTGAAAAAATAGAAGATTTTATTTCTCTAATAGATAAATTTCCTATTCCCAGGTTTTAAGTTGGATCCTTTTAAAAGGCATATAAACTCATATTGATGGCAGTTGACAGTGAGCCCAATATAACTTGTTCTTCAAGTGCATTTGAGATATCTGACCTAGCTCTTCAGATACAAATAGTAAAAAGCAAATAAAAAGAAGTTCCTTATACATTATTAACATTTTGATATTAAAATGAATATTAACAGTAAAATAATTTTTATTGTTTTTTACCACAAACAAGTTTAACAAATTAGTTAAGGAGCCAAAGAAACATTTTGTTTCCATTCCCTCTTGACAGATACAATTTGTCAGGAATTGTCTTTCCTACTGAGCCTAGTGGCACACGTTTGTAATCCCAGTGACTCCAGGGGCTGAGACAGGAGAATCACAAGTTCAAGGCCAGCCTCAGCAATTTAGCAAGATCCTATCTCAAAAAGTAAAAAGGTCTGGGGATGTAGCTTAGTGGTAAAGTACCCTTAGGTTCAGTCCCTAGTAGTAAAAAATAAGTGAGAATTGTCTTTCCTAAGAATAAAGTTTAGGCTCTTTATCTGTTTTAGTCAGCTTTTTCACTGCTGTGACTAAAGGACCCAACCAGCACAATTGTAGAGGAGGAAGTTTGAGGGCTCATGGTTTTGGAGGTCTTAGTGCATAGAAGTCTGGCTCCAGTCCTTGGGGCTCAAGGTGAGGCTGAACATTAGGGAGGAAGAGTGTGGCAGAGGGAAGGGGCTCACATGATGATCAGAAAGCAGAGACTCCACAAACAAAATATAGACCCCAAAGCCACGCCCCCAATGCCCACCTCCACTCACTTAATTCCATCAGGGGATTAATTCACTGATTGGGTTAAGGCTGTCACAACCCAATCAGTTCTTCTTTGAACTTTCTTGCATTTTCTCATATGTGAGCTTTTGGGGGACACCTCACACAAATCATAACATTATCTTAGAGGAAAATTGGTAAAAATAGGTAAATTAATATAATAAGAAGTAATGTGAATTGAGAGAGGTCTTAAAATATGTGTATGTGCCCAGCATGGTGGTATGCCTGTAATCCCAGTGGCTCTGGAGGCTGAGATAGGAGGATCATGAGTTCAAAGCCAGCCTCAGCAAAAGCGAGGCACTAAGCAACTCAGTGAGACCCTGTCTCTAAATAAAATATAAAATAGGGCTGAGGATGTGGCTCAGTGGTTGAGTGCCTCTGAGTTCAATCCCTGGTACCCCCTTTACCCAGAAGAATATGTTTATGTGCTTGCCATGTATATTTTAACCTTGAGTCATTCTATTAAGCAACCTAATTTTTTCAGCCCTTTTTTGTTTGATTATTGACCTTGTCTCCAGAATAATTATGGAAATGGGTATGCCAAAAGAATCTTTAATACCATCACAGAAACACATCCATCATGGAATTACTAGAAGAGCTTAGTACAGGGTATTCTGGTGTAACTGGATCATATGAAAATATAAATTCATATGTCATATGAAAATATAAATGTAATATTGATTGCCTCTTTTAACATAGAATACCTTGACAGTCATTCACCAACAAATATTTCTTGAGTATCTCTTGTATACTGGGTGTTGTTTAGGCTGTGAATATACTAGTAAATTAAACAGATTGGTCCATTCGCCTTCTGAAGGTTTGGTCTTGGGAGAAGTAGGCTCTGGATCAGTATCATGCTGACAGAAGTGAATGTTGGTACTCTGAAGGAAAGAGCAGGATGCTGTGTGAGAATAGTTAGGAATTGTGGAGTGGGAGGTAGATAGAAGAAGCATGTTAAGCTGACACCAAAAGAACCAATTGGTTGAAGCCAGGAAAAGAACAAGAAAACAGGAGGGGTTTTTTTTTGTTTTATATTGTTTTTTGATATTTTGTTTGTTTTTGGTTTTGTTTTAGTTTGGTTTTTTGATACTAGGGATTGAACCCAGGGGCACTTAACCATTGAGCCACATCCCCAGCTTTTTAAATTTTTTATTTTGAGACAGGGTCTCACAAAGTTGCTTAGGGCCTTACTTAAGTTGGTGAGGCTGGCTTTGAAATTTCAATTTTCCTGTCTAGGCCTTCTGAGCCACTAGGTTTACAGGCATTAGCCACCCTGCCCTGCAAAACAGAAGGTCTTAAGAACATTCCTGGCAGAAGAAGTGAAATACATAAAGGGAGAAACATTCATTTTGTTTTCGAAAATTGAAGTTTGAAAACTTATATATCCATTCTGTAAAATATGTATTCCATAGATTTAATCCAGCTTTTATAGTAAAGATACAGTAGGGTTTAGAAATATAAATCATGTCTACTTGGCTACCCCTTGTGTGTCAGGACCCATTTGTATAGATGTGACACTGCTGTAGTCATCTCATCAAGTGACAGCTGCTAGCCCCATTTGTAAAAGTCATTTAGCCAACTCCGGCCATGTGGGGACGCATTTCATTTTTAATAGATAAATTATAAACATAGAACAATTATTAAAGATGATAGATATGTTGACAATATGTGCAATATATAGTCGATAGGAAACCACTTTAACATTTAACTGATTTAGCAAATAGAAGTTAACTTTAATAAAATATTGTTTTAAATTAACAAGTAGTATTAAATGTTCATTTTTACAAGAGTATAAATATAAATTAAGAGTATAAATATAAATATAAAGAGTATAAATATAATTTAAAAAATTCTTTTAGTTGTTGATGGACCTTTATTTTATTCATTCATATATGTGATGCTGAGAATCAAACCAGTGCTTCATATATGTTAGGCAAGAGCTCTACCACAGAGCCACAACCCCAGCCCAGAACATTATTTTAAGAAAGTATTTTTCTATGTTATGATAAGCCTTTTGAAACAGACTTAATAAAATACATAAATTTCGTTCTGTATCTTCCATATGCAACATTGTGTTCTCTCTTCAGGTAAGTGATTCCTTCTTTGAGGTCGAAGCCCTCATGGAAAAGATGAGGCAGTTACAGGAATGTAAAGATGAAGAAGAGGCGAGTCAGGAAGAGATGGCTTCACGATTTGAAATAGAGAAAAGAGAGAGCATGTGTGCCTTCTCCTCAGGTAAGAACAACCACTACACAGTACTGCAAACCCACCTTTTTTATTTAGAGAATTTAAATTAGTTTTAAAACATCAATGTTTTTGTCATTTTGGAGAGGATATGACATATGTATTCCTACTGAGAAAGAATTTTTGAAGCAGGCAACTGAAAAAAATTTGTAAGTGAAAAATAGCACAAGACTTGGAATCATTTTCTTTGGCTTCTGGTACTAAAATCACTACTAATAAGTTTTATGAACTTGAATAAATCACTTCATATGAGTGCGCCTTTTATTCTTTCTTTAAGAGGAAGAAATTAAGCTTATAAAGCTACAAGACTGCTTCTAGCTTTAAATTTTTATGATTTGTGAAAGAAGTTAGTTATTTATTAAATTAGCAAGAACAGCCTAAACCCTTGTGTTTAACTTTTATCTATGTTTAGTCTATCAGATTTAATATATTACCCTAGGTCATCTGAAAAAGAAAATGTTCAAAAGTTTGTCCAAATATATTTTGACAATAAGAGTTGGGGAGGAAAGTGTGTGTCTTTGTATAAATGGAGGTTGGGTGTTGACTTGTTTTTCCTTGAGGGGATGTTTTTGTTTCTTTTTATGCCTAAAGGTATAGAGTTGTCATAAAATACTCTTTTGTTAAAGCTCCTCTCATCAACTCTTTAACATGATGATCCAAAAAGATTAGGGGGAATGCAGGAAGCATTGTAAAACTGTCAACTCACAGGACCTCTTTGTTTCATCATATTGTACAGCATTAATATTTAATAAAAATATTCAAAGTACTAAATTATAGTTTTATTATCACCTTAAAGATTATCCAAATAAACAGTGTTTGCCTTCAACACTTGATTGATTTTGGCACTAGGGATTGAATGAAGGGGTGCTTAAACACTGAGCCAGCCCTTTTTATTTTTAATTCTGAGACAGGGTCTTGCTAAGTTGCTAGGGGCCTTGCCTAGTTACTGAGGCTGGCTTTGAACTCATGATCCTCCTGTCTCAGGCTCCCACGTTTGAACAGATTTTTAGGAGAACCTAAAATCTATAAATTGGGATGGGGACACAGGGAAAGTGGGGTCTATCAAAGAAAGAATAAAAGGCATGCAGAATTCAACTATGAATGTTTACTTTGTAATGGAGAATCTTCTTTTACTACATTCAGTTTCTAGTAATTACTTCTTTTTATTATTTTAAGTTTTCATTTTGGTTGATATTGGTTACTCAGTGACATAGAACTGTTTTTTTTAATTTTTACTTTTGTTATGGCTAAATTAATTTTAATGTATCCTGTTTCTGAAAAGCTTTCAGTGACTTTTAAAATTATTTCAGATGATGAAGAAGTTACACCAGCAAGAGATGTCTCTCGTCACTTTGAGGATACTAGTTATGGCTATAAGGATTTCTCTAGACATGGGATGCATGTTCCAACATTTCGTGTCCAGGTAAAATTACAGCTTGTGTGCGAGTGATTAGAAATATTTTAATGTGACTTAAAAGAGCAACTTAGATTTGAGAACTGTACTAAGTGCTTTGCAAGCAATATCTCATGGACAACAGTAGCTGTATCCTCTAGTTCCAGAATAAAAGTTGAAAATCATCAATTAGCAAATACTTATTCTGTACTCTAATTTTATAAGATTATTTCTAATTCATCAGTAGAGTCATAATGTAGTTTGTGTCATATATTATTGCTTAAATATTTAATTTAGATAGGTAAATATTTAATTTAGATGAATTGATAGTCCCAATTTTCCCAATCATTATTAGGGGCCAGTGTTAAATAATAACCATTTTACCAGAATTATGAAAGAACTATGATTTTGTTTCTTTGTCTGAGAAAATAGGATATATGGTTAAAGGGACGAAACTTAGGCACAAAGAAGAGTTAAGGAACTTGTACCTGATAGTTAAACTGTGTCATGAAATAGGTTAGAAATTGAAGAAATAAAAAGAAATTTTAAAAATTGAAGAGATCTCACTGTGGACTTGGAAATTCTATGAAGCGACATTAGAATTTAAGGATTTGTTTGGCCAAAAAACAAGGGCAGCTAGGGGATAGCTCAGTGGCAGAATTCTTGCCTAGTATTTGCAAGGCCCTGGATTCAGTCCCCAGCACCAAAAAAAAAAAAAAAAAAAAAAAAAAGGCCTTGTAACCAGAAAAGAGTAAGAAATACCTGAGCTTAGGTTTAGGGATATAGAGTAAGGAAAGTGATCATAAAGGGACTGAACTACTGTGAGCTTCAGCAATGATTTGAACTTCTAGTGGGAAATTAAAATTGGTCAGGTATATCTTAAATGACAAAGCAGTTTATAGTAGATTAAATGCGGGTTGTAGGCTTTGACCAGAGTGATGGCATGATGTCAACATAGAAGAAGTTGTAGGGCTTATTAAGTTTTGTTTGAGGTGGAAATAAAGGCAAGGAGATTTTATGTAGGAAAACTAGGAGACACAGTTAATACGGCTAAAAGACTGAAAGGTAGGAGAGGGAATCGGTGATGGACCTGTTAAATTAGAAATTCACAAAATTAGCCAGCCATGGTAGCACACGCCTATAATCCCAGTTACTGAGAGACTGAGGTAGGAGGATCACAAATTTGAGGCCAGCATGGGCACTTAGATCCTGTCTCAATATAAAAAGGGCTGGGAATGTAGTTCAGTGATAGAGCACTTGCCTAGCTGGGTTTAATCCCCAGTGTTGCAAAAGAAAGAATTCCTAAAATTTGAAGACCAATTGGATGGCTGTAGTGATGGGAAATGAAAGAGAACTCTCAAACTGGGTTGTCTCTGGGGCTGAGTGAAAAGTCAGAAAGAGAAAGCTGGAAATCAGTGCCTATGTATAAGGAGACAAGACTTCTTGGTTCTTACCTTGCTGAGTTAGAAAACATAGCCTCTTGCATGTTACAGTATGGAAATTGAAAACCTTGGATAGGAGTATAAGTGAAGCTCAGAGCTAGGGATGAGGGCAGTAGATTCAAGCTACCAGCGTCTCAGCATACTACAGAGCTGTATTTGGCTATATTTTAATTATTCATGTTTGTTCTATTCTCTATATTTAGGACTATTGCTGGGAAGACCATGGTTATTCATTGGTAAATCGCCTTTATCCAGATGTGGGACAGTTGATTGATGAAAAATTTCACATTGCTTACAATCTTACATATAATACAATGGCAATGCACAAAGATGTTGATACCTCAATGCTTAGACGGGCTATTTGGAACTATATTCACTGCATGTTTGGAATACGGTTAGTCTGTTTTCTTGCATTTATAAAGCGGTTTTTCCCTCTAGGCTAAATTATTCAGGTGCTTAGAGCACACACAGGCACACAGGTGCATATACTCATAACCATCCTCTCATCCAGTAACTTTTTTTTACATCATGTACTTTATTGAGCTTAGTTTTTCCCCTCTCTTCTAGCTAGGCATGGGGGAAAGGGCAAGGCAAGCAAGCTGATCCCAGAACATAGATGAAAAGAGGCAGAGTCTGTCACTGAGCATCTTTGTCTTTCTCTGTGTCATCTTCTGTCTCCTGCCACACTCATATTGTTATCTTCTGGCAACTTGGTACCTTTGTATTGCCCCTCCAACTATTCCCAAGTTCCTTCTGAGAAGTACCTATTCCCGTAACACTTCATCATAATTGAAAATTCATGTCCTCACTGTGAGGTTTACAGCACTGTGGTGTGTACAAAATGTAGTCATTGTATACCACCTGCTCTCTCACACAAACTCCTTGCTACATTTCTTTCTGGTTATTTTAGCTGCAAAACCAGCTTTCTGTTGCTATTCATTTTATCAGTCAAAACCTACAGACCCTTTTTAATTTCTTTTAAACTGCCTGAGCATTTAAGACACATATGATGAATTTTAAACTAATTTCCACTAATCAATGGCCAGATTTTACTTTGGTCTCCTGAATGGCTATAGAACAAGCTTTGTCAACTTTCTCACTTTTCCACTGAAAACCCAATAGGCAAGTTCAGTGCCTTTGTGACCTGAAATCCAAATAGGAAAAAACAGATAGTAGTGCATGTGACCATCTTAAGTAAGCCAGCCTCTCCTAAGTATAGACACTGTGAGACCATGTATAGACCACTCTTCCTGCTCTACTAACCTCTTCTACCTTTTTCCTCATCTGACCCAAGAAACTTTTTACACAAATAAATTGCAGTTTTTAATAAGATATAATCATTCCCAAAATGGCCTAATTAGTTAATTTGTTTAAATTTCTGCAGTTTTTCTAAGCACTATTCTCAGAATTGGTTGCCCACAGTGCAATTGCTTGCACATGATTGTAAATGTACCCTTTTGTTTGGACCCACTGCTATAGTGTTAGTATTTTGAACTTTTAGGAATGATTTGTTTGGGCACTAAGTTCTTTTTACCTTCATCCTCACCCATCCACCCCCAAGTAAACATTGTAAAGCTATCTCATTTAAGGGAACTGTGGCCTAAAGAAAGAGGGGAGAAGAATATACCATTTAACTGGGCATGATGGCACACAGCTGTGATGTCAGCTACTCCAGAGGCTGAGGCAGGAGGATTGCAAGTTTGAGAATAGACTTGGCAACTTAGTGAGACCATGTCTCAAAAACACAAAGGGCTCTGTACGTAGCTCAGTCATAAAGCACCCTTGGGAACTATCCCCAGTACCACAAAAAATAAAGACTATAGCATTTACTATTGATGTGTATACTTCTGTAAAAAGAAAATAAACTATATGTTGAAAATATTGTTAACTCTTTTACAGATATGATGACTATGACTATGGTGAAATTAACCAGCTATTGGATCGTAGCTTTAAAGTTTATATCAAAACTGTTGTTTGCACTCCTGAAAAGGTTACCAAAAGAATGTATGATAGCTTCTGGAGGCAGTTCAAGCACTCTGAGAAGGTATGTGCCTGTTGTGGCTTCTTACTCTGTAACTTAGCAGTGTTCTTACTCTCTTTCACATAACCTGATGGCTCTCAAACCCTCTCCCTTGCTTCTGCCAACTCAAAGAACAGCATTCCAGGACAGCTGTCTCAGACTCCCCCTGCACGGGAGGCCATAGATAGATAAGAGAGTAAAGACGACAAGAGGATAAAGAGATGGATAAGAGAATAAAGACGACAATGGGTGGGCTGCCCATTCTTAGAAGTGCTAGAATAGCTTCACCACTTAGGAAGAAGAAGACTTCTGCATGAAATTTAATTGTCTATAGGTAGAAATGTGTTCTTCTTGAAACATCTTTTAGAAATAAATGATTTGGCAGGGAACATTGGTATTCTGATAGAGTAGCATGTAGAGTTTTTGAACTACAACAAACATCCAAGAAGAGTTCTGATCAAATATAGATGAAAGCACAAAACATTTATCTAAAAAGAACATCAGATAGCTTTTGTTTTGAGACATTGGTATTCTGTTCAACAAACCTGAGGCTTCTAAGTTATTTGGTAATATATAGAAAATTACAGTTAGCCCTGCACATCTGTGGGTTCCACATCTGTGGATTCGGCCAGTTGTGCAAACATTTTTAAAAAATCGCATCGCATTGAATATATACAGACTTTTCTTATCATTTCTTATATGGTACAGTAACTATTTACATAACATTTACATTTTATTATAAGTAATATAGAGATGATTTGCAATATACAGGAGGATATATGCAAATACTATGCCATTGTATATGAGGAACTTGAGTATCTAAGGATTTTGGTATCCAAGGGAAGTTCTGAAACCAATACCCTATGGGAACAAAGGGACAATTGTACTTACTTTAGGTATTTGATTATTAGAATCACTGAAAAACTATGAATGTTTATAATGCTCCCTCATATGATATTGTATTTTATATTTAGGTTCATGTTAATCTGCTTCTTATAGAAGCTAGGATGCAAGCAGAACTCCTGTACGCTCTGAGAGCCATTACCCGCTATATGACCTGATGCCTTTCCTCCATTAAAGATGATTCTGGAAAAATCAGCAGATGTAGTCTACAAGGGGAAGGTACCAAGCCCCAGGACCAATGGTAGATAAAAGAATTCAAGAAATCCATTGTGCCATAATTCCTTTAGTTTCTGCTATTTTACTGTGGAAATACCACTGCTGGCACAAGCAGTGAACGCTTGGCAGCTTGGAGGTTAGAGCTGTGAAGAAGGGCTGCTGTTCACAGTGTTTTGCTTTTGACAGTACAGGATGCTGTATGACTTCTAATACAGCGAGAAGTCACTCTTCAAATCCTGTTGCTTTTATGTTAAATAATGAGAATTGGAGCATGCAAAGAATGGAACTTGGATAATAACTTAAGATTTATATGTAAAGAATTTTAGAAGATCTTGGTGCTGCTATCCCGGCTGGTGGAATGAATAGGTGGCTGTTCCAGTTAAGCTATTAGTGATTAAAGTGAACACTGCTACTGTCTGAGCCTACATACATAATTTGTGTGGTTTCAAATTAAACTTGCATACATGTTAATTTTTTTGCATCTAAAAAGCCTAGAATTATTACAGCTCAGCAAAAACCATTTTGATGGTAACAGTTCATTTCTTTCATTATAGTTTTTTAATTCAGTTATTGGATGATCTAAAATCACTACAGCATTCTTAAAAGATTCTCTTCAAAAAGCAATTTTAAATGAAAGTATGTGAATATTAAGAAAAACTGGCTGTCCTGATGTGCTATCTCAAGAATCTCTGACACTGGAGGGCAGCTGTCTTCGTGCAGTATTTAGTTTCCAGCAGCAGAGGTGTGGGAGACGTTGCTGTAGACTGCTGCGCAGTCCGCCCTCCCGCTCCTCCCACCTGACGGCCCCGACTACAAAGGTTGTGCAGCTCCTTTAATGATAAAGCTGGAAAATATTTTTAGGTTATCAAATTGCTTTACAAAATTGTTAACTTTGTTTGAAATACAAACAGGTTTGAAAAAGATGTATTAAGTACTTTGTATTCTGGAAGCGTGAATTGCTTTTGAAGTCTGTCAGTATTATTGATATTTTTCAATAAAGAATAATTTTCTCCAATCTTATTTGCTATCTCAATCTCTTATAATTTTACAGTTAGTAACAGTTGTTTTATTTACTGTCATACATCAAGTACATTCACACTTAATGTTATAATCAGGTGAGACTACTTGAAATAGCAAAAGTCTTAAATCCATTTTGAAGATACAAAGAGCAGTGAACCTTCTGTCAGGGCTTATCGAAGACCATTTTTATCTTAAAAATGACTGGATATGGTACCATGCCTGTTATTCATCAAAACACTTTTTAAGCTCCATCTAGGGTCTACAAGGATACAGGGTCAAGTGGAATTAGGGGGTGGGGAAACAATTTTGAATAGTGGTGTACCTACCTTCAAGGATATTGTCTTACTCTGTTTTCTGTCACTACAGCAAAATACGTGACTAGGTCGGGTTTGTGTGTGTGTGTGTGTGTGTGTGTGTGTGTTGGGGGGTTGTTTTTGTTTTTGGTATTTATTAGGGATTGAACCCAAGGATGCTTCACCACTGAGCTACAGTCCCAGTCTTTTTTATTTTTTATTTTGAGACAAAGTCTCACTAAGTTGCTGAGGCTGGCCTCCAACTTGTGATTCTCCTGCCTCAGCCTCCCAAGTTGCTGGGTATTACAACTGTGCGACATCAGGCCCAACTGACACTGGGTAATTTATGAAGGAAAGGTGTTATTTTGCCTCATTGTTCTAGAGGCTGGAAAGACCAGATGGGTGGCTACATCTAGTGAGGGCCATATGCTGCTTCATCTCATGATAGAAAAACAAGGGGAAGCAGGCACCTGTGAAAGAAAAGGGGACCAAACTTCTGTGTTAGCTAAAAAATTCCTGCTTAGAAAGCATTAATGTGTTCATAGGGCTCCATCCCAATGAATCAAAAACCTCCCACTAAGCCACACCTCCCATCAGTGCCACATTAATGAATAATATTACAACACACAAACTTTCAGAGGACACACTCAATAGACTCCCTCGTGAGGAGATTATCACCATAGAAAAAATTATCTTCTATATAAGTCTGTTTCTGGTTAGCTAACCACATATATTCCTAAATTTGCACCATGCCTTTGCCCTCCCCTGCTGGTTTACTGCACCATAGCAATATTAGGTGAGCCCAAGTAGGGTTGTACTAGACATAATTCAAATTTTACTCATTCACTGTTACTTGTTATTCACACCCTGTCTTGAAAATATAAAATTTCTAGTAGATTCTAATTAACAGTTATCACAAAGCAAGATCAACAAGAATGCATTAACTGAGTACAATGAAGTTTATAATTACTAAGAAATTGAAATTAAAATTTTACTGAGTAAAAATGTGTTTAGACCTAAAGTAATAAAAGTACACATGAATACAAAGTTGATGTTTCAATGTTTCCCATTTAACAATTGCTTCCTGTTATTTGGAATATTCTCTCAAAACTAAACACACAATTTCTAATGTTACCATGTAATTTTTGAAATAGTTTCCAAAATAACTGGGGAAAGTAAAATACACAAGGGATACAGGAAAGCTTTTACCAGAAGGAAAAAAAAAATTCTAAAATTCTCCGGAAAAGAATTC
>JAJEJO010002789.1:195324-208458 GCA_020662805.1 Glaucomys volans
CTAAAATTATCCTGAAAAGACTTCTGATTGAGGTTCCCAGGATTCTTTTTTTTTTTTTTTTTTTTTTTTTTTGTACCAGGGATTGAATCCAGGGGTGCTTACCTACTGAGCCACATCCCCAGCCTTTTTAATTTTTTGAGACAGGGTTTCACCAGATTGCCTTGGGCCTTGCTAAATTGCTGAGACTGACCTCAAACTTTGGATCCACATGCCTCAGCCTCCCGATTTGCTGTGATTATAGGTGTGCACCACACCCGGCCCCAGGAGTCAATTTTTAAAATCAGTTTGTTGGCATAATTTGGGGAACTTCGTTATTAGGCAAAATTCAGTTAAGGCTCTCATATTTTAAGAATGGAAACTAAATTCCAAACATTTCTGTATTCATAATTATTTAACTTCATGTGGTGGTAGTATTTTCAAAATTAAAGGCCAATTTGTCTAACAGCTTAGCTATTCTAAATTAGTTTTGATACAGACCATGTATAAATAAGATAAAATTTGTTGGGTAAGAATGTTTTCTATGAAGATACTATTCTATAAAACTTATTAACATATTTGTAAGTATGTGTGAATATCAATGGATAACAAAAGTTAGGGTAGATGGAGAGTGATATCACCAGGATGGTGGACTAGGAATCTTTTTGTCTTTCTTAATTTTTCCACAGAAACACTGAGATAACAATATATGAACCAAAGTATTTTTGTGAAAATTCTAGATACCGGTTGGGAAAATGCAGCATTCAGGCAAATGCAAAAACCAGGAGGATGCTGCACAGCCAAGGGTATGAAAGCGCATAGCGTTTTGCTCACTTTCTCCTGCCCCAGCACAGCATGATGTGATTACCAAGAAACCTCCCAATTCCCAGCAAGTCCTTCAGGAGAGAAAAATAAATAAATAAATGGAGCTTCTGTCCAACGTTCTGGCTTGTCTAAGGATTGAGGGACTGGTTTCTGTTTCACCTGACCTAGAACCCAGATGGAAATTGATGACATGGTTTGGATGCTGACTGGAGGCCACTGAAAATGAAGTGCAGCAGTGCATTGGAGTAGCAGGAAGTGTGCAAATCTGCAGGCAAGCCCTGAGGGAGCAGAAGAGTACAGAGGAATATAATAGGAATTGAAACAACTCCCGAGAAGCAGAGGAGATCCTCTTAGGGAAATTCAGACAGTGGGAAGCAGTCATACATACTGGAATAAAAGCACACACACAAGGCCAGAGAAGATATATACCCCTGGGAAAAGTTTGAGAGGTTCCAGAGCTTCTAGCCAGGTTGTCTTCCCCTGCACAAAGCCAGTCTGTAAAGACTGGGAAAGGTGGCTGTTTTATCAAATGCTCCAGTTACAATATCACAAAGCATGCAAAAGTGTAGGGAAACGTGTTTCAATCAAAGAATCTCCAGAAATGAACCCTAAAGAAATGCAGATCTCTGAACTGCCCGGCAAAGAATTTTAAACTGTCTTAAGAGATGATCTATGACCTAAAAGAACAGAGGCAACTATATTTAGGAAAGTCAGGAAAACCATGAACAAAATGAAAATGCTAACAAACTGCAAAAAAAAAGAGAAAAAAAGCAAATTCTGGAATTGAAAAATATAATAACTGAATGTTTAAAAAAATCACAAGAAGGGTTCAGTAACTGACTTCATCAGACAGAAAAAAAGAACCAGTGAACTTGGGAACAGGTCACTTGATATCAAGACAGAGAAACAAAAAGAAGATGAAGGAAAGGGAAGAACATCTAAGGGACTTATTGGAACACCATCAAGAGATTACACACATTATGAAATGTCTTAGATTGGAAAGAGAGGGGCAGAGAGCTTATTTAAAGAAATAATACCCATTCTAAATGTTCCAAAAACTACAAATTTGAGGAAAGAGACAATGGAGTAATTCAAGAAGCTCAATGAACTACCAGTAAGATAAAGCCAGAGTTCTATAGTAAGACATAACCACAAACTATTGAAAGTGAAAAACAGAATCCAAAAAGCAACTCATCACTTACAAGGGAACACTATAAGATTATCAATTTCTCAGCAAAAAACCTGAACAGAATGCAGAGCAACAATATAGGTCCCGAAATGCAAAAAACCCAACCAAGAATACAATATTAGGCAAAAACAATTCTTCAAAAATGAAGGAAAAGTTAGGAATTTCTCTCCATGCTGAGGGAGTTCATTCCCATTGGACTAACCCTATGAGAAATGCTGAGAGGAATCCTTCATGTTGAAGAAAAGGGACACTACATAGCAATACAAGGCCGATGAAAATACAAAGTTCTCCAATACAAGTAAATATGTGGACAAAGATAGAAACGTATATTATTGTAGTTTTTGCATTTGTTCTCACTTTTAGTCTTGCATATAATTTAAATGGCAAAAGTACAGAAATAAATATATTAATGGGCATACAATATATGAAGATGTAATATGTAAACTGAGGCACATGCAGAGCTGTAAAGGAGTTTTTGCATGTGGTTCAAGTTAAGCTGTTACCAGTTTAAAATAGATTGTTGTAACATTAAGTGTTTTATATAATTCCCCATGGTAACCACAAAGAAAATATCTCAAAATATATTGAAGGAAATGAAAAGGGAATCAAAGCATGTGACTTCAAAGGAAAAAAATCAGTGCAACACAAAGGCAGTAAGAGAGGAAATGAGGGACAAAGGCTATGAGACACAAAGTAATTACTGGAACAGCAATAGCAGCTTCTTTCCATTCAGTAATTGTGTCAAATGTACGTAGGTTGAACTCTCCCATCAAAAGATTTAGATTGGCTGAATAGATTTTTTAAAAAATATTCACCTATGTGCTATCTATAAGAGACTCACTTTTTAGATCTAAGGACACACACTGGTTCCCATTTGCAAGGAATCATAACCTAAGAAAGCAGAAATGGCTATACTAATATCAGGCAAATAGATTTTAAGTCAAAAACTGCTACAAGAACCAAAGACACACTCATTAATATCATTTTATAACAGGTCAATTCACCAGGAAGTTATAACAATTATGAAGATGTATGCACCAAGCATCATCGTTCCTAAATATATGATGCAAATAATGACAGAACTGAAGAAATAGTACAATAGGAGTCTTTAAAACTCCACTTTTGATCATTGATAGAATCACCAGACAGAAGATCAAAAAAACAAAAAACAACAACAAAAAACAGAGCACTTAAATAACACTATAGACCAGTTGCACAGATTACTCCATCCAATGACAGACGGATACACATTCTTATCTACTGTACATGTAACATTCTCTAGGATTGAATAAAGTAGGCCATGTGTCCGTCCCTCCCTCCCTCCCTTTCTTCCTTCCTTCCTTCCTTCCTTCCTTCCTTCCTTCCTTCCTTCCTTCCTTCCTTTCTTTCGGGTCAGGGTTTGGAGATTGAACCCAGGGACCTTTTACCACTGAGCTACATCCGCAGACGTTTTTATTTTTTATTTTGACACAGGATCTTGCTAAGTTGCTGAGGCTGGCTTTGAACTTGTGAAACCTCCTACCTCAGCCTTCTGAGTTAGTGGGATTGCAGGTATGTGCCACCATGTGTGGCTTAAATAGGCCACAAATCTTAAGTTTTAAAAGGCTGAAATGATGCAAAGAATGTTTTCTGATCACAGTGGAATGAAACCAGAAATCCATTCCAAAAGGAAAATTGGAAAATCCACAAATATGTAGAAATTAAATAACATTGTTAGACATTCAGTGAGTCAAAAAAGAAATCACAAGGGAAATTAGGGCATATTTCCAGACAAAAGAAAATATGCCAAATCAAAACTTACAGGATGTCGCATATGCAGTGCTAAGAGAGAAGCTAAGAGCTATAAAACCTTACATTAAAGAAGATCTCAAATCAATAACCTAATCTCTCCATACCTCAAGGAACTGAGAAAGAACAAACTAAACTCAAAGCTACCAGAAGGAAGGTTAGAGCAGAGACAATTGAAATGGATAGCAGAAAAACAATAAAAGAAAAAAAAAATCAACCGAAGTAAGAATTGATTTTTTTTTTTTTTTTGGTACTGGGGATTGAACCCAGGGGCACTTAACCACTGAGCCACATCCCCAGCCCTTTTTGTATTTTATTTAGAGACAGAGTCTTGCTGAATTGCTTAGGGCCTGGTTAAGTTGCTGAGGCTGGCTTTGAACTCGTGATCCTCCTGCCTCAGCCTCCCCAGTCGCTGGGATTATAGGTGTGTGCCACTGCACCTGGCAAAAATTGATTTTTTTGAAAAGATCAACAAAACTGGCAAATCTTTAGCTAGATAAAGGGGAAAGAGATTCAAATAACTAAAGTTAGAAAGAGGATCCAGGTGTGGTGGTCACATCTGAAATCCCAGCTATTCTGCAGGCTGAGGAAAGAGGATTGCAGGTTCAAGGCCAACCTGGGCAATTTAGCAAGACCCAGTCTCAGAAATAAAAAGTGGGCTGGGGATATAATTCAGTGGTAGAGTGTCCCTGGGCTCAACCCCTAGTATGGCAAAAGTAAACAAAACAAAAAAATTAAAAAACAACAAACCTAAATGTGAGACCTAAATTTATAAAACTCTTAGAAGAAAACAGGGAAATTTTCATGACATTGGATTTGGCAATGATTTTTCTTGGACATGACACCAAAATCATATTCAACAAAACAAGAAACGGACAAATGGATTTATATTAGACTTTAAAACTTCTGACTTCTATGCAAAGGATACAATTAACAGAGTAAAAAACACAACCTATGGAATGGAAGAAAATACTTGCAAATAGTATATCTAAGTTAACACCCAGAATACAGAGAGAAGCACAACTCAACAACAACAACAAAAACCAATAACCCAACATAAAAATGGGTAAAGGTTTGAATAGATGTTTCTCCAGAGATGATACCTAAATGGCCAGAAAACAAGAAATATGAAAAGATGCTGGATATGACTAATTATAAGAGAAATACAAATCAATACCACAATGAGATATCACATCATACTCATTAAGATGGCTGCTATTAAAAATAAAAGTAACCCCCCCAAAAAAAGCAGTATGGAGCTTCCTCAAAAAATTAAAAATGGAATTACTATATGATCCAGCAATTCCACTTGCTACGGACTGAATGTTTGTATCACATGTTGAAACCCTAAGAAGTGTTTGGGAAGTAATTATGTCAAAAGGGCAGAGCCCTCATGAATGGGATTAGTGTCAAAGAGAAACAGAGAGAAAAAAGAGAGAGAGAGAGAGAGAGAGAGAGAGAGAGAGAGGAAGAGAGAGAGAGAGATCATATCTACCACATGAGGATTCAGCTAGAAGGCATATCTGCAAATCAGGAAGAGGCCCTCAACCAGGAACTGAACTGACCAGCATTTGACCTTGGACTTCCCAACCTTAAGAACTATGAGGACTAGACTTCTGTTATTAACCCACTCAAATTATAGCATTTTTGTTACTACAGCCCAAACTCAGACACCACTTCATATATACAAGAGATTTGAAAGCAAAATCTCAAAGAAATATTCACAGCTACATTATACACGTTAGCCAGGATATGACAACCCAAATTTCCACCAACAGATGGACAGGTGAACCAAGTGGGATATGTACATACAACGAAATACTATTTTAATATAATTTAAAAGGAAGGAAATGCTGGCATGGTAGTGCACACCTGTAATCCCAACGACTTGGGAGGCTGAGGCAGGAGGATCACAAGAGCAAAACCCTGTCTCAAAATTAAAAAAAAAAAAAACAAAAAAAAAAAAAAAGAAAAGAAAAGAAAAGAAAAGAAAAGAAAAGAAAAGAAAAGAAAAGAAAAGAAAAGAAAAGAAAAGAAAAGAAAAGAAAAAAGGACTGGGGACATAGCTCAGCAGTTTACCGTAGCCCCGCCTGTTTCAATCCCCAGTATCCAAATCTAAAAAAACAAAAGGTGGTGGGGGGAGAAAACCCTGTTACACTATAACATGGATGAACCTTGAGGACATTATATTAAGTGAAAGAATCTAGTCACAAAAAGCCACATTCCATACGGTTCCACTTATACGAGATATCTAAAGCAGTCAAATTCATAGAATCGGAAAGCAGAAAGGTGGGTGCAAGGAGAGGAAGAAGTGTGGGGAGTTTGATGAGTGGAGAGTTTCGGTTTACAAAATGAAAAAAGTCTAAAGATCTATTGCAGAACAACGTGAGTTTGGTTAACAGTACTGACTTGGACACTTAGAAGTACTCTTCTGCTGTACTTAAGATGGTAGATTCTATGATACGTATTTTGCTTTTTACCACATTGTTCAAAAAAAAAAGCAAGTAAGTAGTTCCAAATGGCCCACCTTGCACAAGTCTGGTGGGGAGCAGATGGGGTTGAGTGGAGGAGAGCAGGTATAATGTACCCACCAGGAGTTGTTATGAATACTGAAGGAGGAGGACTTTCTAGTTTTCAGTTTTTCTCACCGAAAGTAGGATATATAGCTTGCTACGAATAACACAGACACAACCTTAAATGTTTTGAAGAGATGAGCCCCTCAGGCCAAAGCTGATCTCATCTATCAAACTGAATTTATTAGCATGTACTTATGGATTATGGACAAAGTGAATGTCCGTGCATGATTTTGCTGAGCCCTACCAGGGATGAGTCCCAGATGATTCACCTCGCAGTCTATTTGTCTGTAGAAATGCAGGATATTCTAATAGGCTTGACAGCCCATCCACTCCAGAATGGCTGCCTTAATCCCACAGGTACTTTTAAAGTGAGAGATGAGCTGCTTTCCCCAACAGTAGTAACCTTAATTTCCAAATCTTCATTTGGCTAGTACTGGATAACAATAATAATCTCAACTTGTCTTTTAATCATTTATTCAAAGGCCAAATTTCTCACACAAAGAATGGCAGACTAATTGCCATGATAATGTTGTAACTTTAGTGAGCACCTACTACAAACTGTGCAGTGGACTGGGCAATTTGCCCACTTAGTTGTCTGTTCTATATTATACTTTAAATAGATATTATTCTTATTTTAGAATATAAACCCAAGAAATTAAGTTACTTGCCCAAGGTCCACCTAGCTAGCAGGGGAGTGCTAGGATTTAAAGGGGGCTGTAATAAACCTAAGCCTGCACTCATTCTAATCCATTATAGCAACTCTCTAGATACAGTTACAAGTACTGTCTAATCAAGTCATTTTTTCCAATGAAAAGAGAAAATATTCTTTTTTCATCTATTTTACTTATTTAATAAAGAGTAGATGGTCTAAAGAAACATTCTCTGTTTTTCCTATTTATTCCTTCTCTTAATATGAGGGCAGAAAAATACTGGTACCTAATCAGAAAATTTATTTTCAGACATAGTAAGAATTAGTACAAATGCTTATGTGACAATGTGCTCCATTCATGTTGACCACTATTCTTTTCAAAGACAAAATCTAATAGTTTTCATTGCCTACTCCATTTAACTTAATGAACTGATAAGCATTGAAATTCTAAAATTGTTAAATCAGGATCTTAAGACTAGCACTAAATTTTTTAATAGAGAAGAAAAAATTTACTTAAAAATGCATATATTTTCATCTCACATTTCTTATAGCAGAAAATATAACATATGAATTTTTTATAATATCTAACAAGAGGAAATGCTTATTTCTTTTAAAATATTCCAGCTACTCACTAAAATTGGTACTTAAAAAATGTTCAATATTTGTTAATACTGAAAAATGTTCACATTTGTTACCACGTCTTAAGAATGAGGGAGACCTGACTTCCTGTTTCCGTTGTTAATAATCTGTCGTGTTAGAAAGAGGGAAGGGGCAGGGGCTCCAGGAAGGTGTGGTGACTCTGAATTCGGTTTAGAAGCTGCTGTGCCACGGGTTTGAATTCTGTTTCCCAGTGGAGTTTGTGATAGTTTTTCAGGTCTTGCTCAAAACTGCCATCCAGTGCTAGTTCTTCATCTGTATCAGAAAAATGAGAATTAGAGCAATTTTTTAAAAATGTGATACTCTTGAAGAGAGTTGCATTTTGATGAAATGAGTTAAACTTATCTTGGGTCACCTTTAACAACAACATGACACTAGATAGGATTTGGGGATTAAAAGGTTTTTTTGTTTGTTTTTTAGGACAGGGTCTAAAATACCCTTGTGGCCCAAGCTGATAGTGAACTCCTGGGCTCAATGCTCTCCCACCTTAGCCTCCAGAGAAGCTGGAACCACAGGAGTGCACCACTGCACTGGCAGAAAAGGCTTTTTTTTAACAGAAGTTCTTTACTCTCCTTTGTTCTTTACAAAAATTTAAAAACAAGTATATTTTAGTCTCAATTTAAATGGGCAATAATTTTCTAAAAAATAATAGATTGAATTGAGCTCTTCTTAACTAATCTCTTGGCTGTTTTTTGTTTTGTTTTGTTTTGTTTTGTTTTGTTTTGTTGTTGTGGTGCTGGGGATTGAACCCAGGGCCTTGTGCTTGTGAAGCAAGCACTCTACCAACTGAGTTGAATCCCCAGTCCTCTCTTAGTTTTTTATACATAAATTTGCATCCTAAAATCAGATCACAATTTTTCAGAATAAACAAAGTATTGAAGGTTTTCTTCCTTACATGCACATTAGAAAAGTTAATTACTTCAATTATTGGCAGATATAAAAATCTGTTAGGAAAGTAGGACAGTTGAAGTTGACACTTTAAACTTCTATGAAGAGCCATGGTGCACACCTATAATCACAGTGACTCAGGAGACTGAGGCAGGAGGATCACAAGTTCAACAAGGTCAGCCTTAGCGACTTAGCAAGACTAAGTTAGGGTTGGGCGTATATCTCAGTAGTAAAACTGCCCTGGGTTCAATCCCGGGTACCAAAATAATAATAATAATAATAATAATAATAACAACAACAACAACAACCACAATAATAAGAAAAACTTTACTGAAGGGCTGGGGATGGAAGTCAGCAATAGAGCATTTGCCTAGCATCTGTGAGACCCCAGGTCTGATCCTCAGCACAGCAAAAATAAACATAACGGAAAATTAGAATTTTGCCCACTTAAAAGCAGCTGGGGTATACTCCTTTGAGAAAACAATCCATCCCCACACTTTCCAATAACTGAAAACTGGGGTACTTTAAGAATCTGAAAGTATTAGAGTCCCAAGCAAGGCCACGGATAACGCAGAAAAGCACCAGCAAAAATAAAATGCCAAGGCACCTGGATTCTGCCAGCACCGCACGCACAGCCCCCCCGAGGAGCAAGGTGAGCGGCCACCGAGAATTCTACGCTGGCTTTCTACCAGTTTTACTTGTGTATGTCAGGGCTCACTTCACACCCCGGGTGACAGGCTTCAGGAAAGGGCACTGGCTTGCCAGGCAGCAGCAGATGGGCCCTGCCACTTCCTAGGTCTGTGACCTGAGGCAGACTTCTTAAAGGGCAACCACCAAGTTCCCAAAGGACCACAAATGTTGCTACTTTATAATTGGCAACTTTTTTCATAGGACCAATTAAAATCTGATTATAAAATCCTCCATTACTGTTTACATCAGATTTTCTACACTGAACATTTGCATACTCTGGATGTGTACTTTGGCACTGTGGGTATTAGTGCCACCACCCAGCATAAGATAAGGGAGTGTAGAATCCCAGTTTATACCTTCCCCTCCTCCCCTCACTACCGAGAGGACAGCTATGCAGCTCTGAGATAAGTTCCAGGCAGACACAAACACTCAGCAAGGCACTCCATGGAGACCCTGTAAGCAAACCTGGCTCTCCCCACCCATGAGATAACCAGGGCCTTGACAGGGAAAAAAATGTAGCGATGCCTTCAAAGCCCTTGCAGTTTGGCTACTTCCTGACAAGAAGCAACTGCTGGATGCTGCGTGACTATGGATTTCTAGATCATCTTCCTGTACATTCTTTTCTAGATTTTCTGAGCACCAAACTTTTGTTAAGAAAGTAGTACTCTTGTTTTATGCCCTTCTTTCCTAAGCTGCTTAGGGGTGAGCAGTGTGACCCAAGAACTTGGCAGTCCCTTCCTCTGCCCAAGGCTTTGTTGGATTTCGTAGTTTTTGGTGAAATCTGTCTGTTTTTGGATTGTTGTTGTTAGTTTAGTTTTTAGTTTGTTTGTTTTGCAGTGCTGGGGATTGAACCCAGGGGTTCTCTACCACTGAGTGACATCTCCAAACTTTATATTCCTTAATTTGAGACAGGCTCTCACTAAATTGCCTAGGCTGGCCTCTAATTTCCAATCCTCCTGCCTTTGCCTCCCAAAGCTGGATGACAGTTGTGTGTGCACCTAGCAGTTTTTCCTTTCCCTTCCTTTCCCTTCCCTTCCCTTCCTTTCCTTTTTCTCAACCAATGTTGAAGGTCATTACTCTTCTTTTCCTAGTCACACAGCAAGAAAGCTAGGTAACTTCTATTACTGTATCAATTGCCTTGCCATTATTTTTAAAAACAGCACACATACTTCAACATGGCCTTTGTGATTTACCAGTCCATCCTGTTTTCAAAATAGCCTGTTTTCAAAGCTATCTTTGCAAAAGAATTGAAATCCGAGTCTCTCACCCCATCCCATTTCACTTGCTGCTGTCCAACTAGCCAGACACAGCATGACCCTGTCAGAAGTAGGGGTCTAAGGGCCCACTCCACGGAGAAAAGCCTAGAAGCAGCACAGACCACACAGCTCCCGGGGCCCAGGTTCGTGATTCATAAAGAGCTCGTGGGCACATGAGAACTGTCCTGCTTTGTCCTGGTGGTTTGGCTCCCTGATCCAACTGTGGTGATTTTTGTTATCAAGCCCAGTCTCCTTCCACGGGATGGGGTGGAGTCGGGGTGAACTGTGCAAGAGAAGAGCAGAAAACACAGGCCACGTGTTTGTTCTCTCAGGAAAAGTCCTGGCTTCCCTCTAGGATAACCTTAGGTATGTCACCTGTCCCTTCTAGACTGACTTTCCTCATCTGTCACTTAGGGAATCTCAGAAACATCTTGTGAGGACAAAGTGAACATGCTTTTAAAAGTGCATAGCACTGTGGGATTGGAAATGTAGCTCAGTTGGTAGGGTGCCTGCCTTGCAAGCACAAGGCCCTCGGTTCAATCCCCAGCACCGACACTGTGAGTGCTGGGGGTGTCGTCCAGTGGTAGAGCACTTGCCTCGTGTGCACAAGGTCCTGGGTTCCATCTTTAGGACTTAAATGGAACCCCAACCCTCCCCACAAAAAACAAAAGCCTAGAGCACTATTAAAACAAAAGTGCCAATCTTACTAGCCAGTACACAAGCATTTACCAAGTACCTACTTCATGTGAGGCAATATCCTTTCCCTAAAGTGGTTCAGTTGGAATGAGGAAATCAACACAAAACAAGAATACAGGAGGAACCACTCAGTTCATTAATAGTTCTAAAAGGAATACAGATTTCCCATGAGGAGACTATGGTGGTGGGCCTCACAAGCTAGTAAAGCCTCCAAGAGCAGCAGTATCTGCACAGCCGTGCAAGGTACATGGCACGTGCAAAGGCCAGAGACTGGAGAAACACAAGTAAAAGCCCAGTGTGGCAGCAAGGCAAAGTTGGAAAGAGAGTGGGAGGCAAGAGGAGAGCTACAAGGAAGCCTCCAGGGACACTGCCCCCTCCTGAGAGACTGGCCACGCCCACACCCTCTTCTGATGGGTCTTCAGGCCCTATGGTCCCTCCTCCCTGTTATTCATAGCTGATCACCACAGACTGAAGTAACAAAGGAAGCCGAGACAGCCTGTCACAGAGACAGCAGCCTTTCCATCACTGAGCCAGTCACATCTCCCTGAGTGGGAGACATGGAAAAGCACACCAACCACAGAGGAGACACGGGAGGCGCACACAGTGCAGCATGGGGAAGCCTGGGGTGCAAGCCATGACCAAGCAGGGATCTAGAGGGAGCAAGGGGCAGGGGAGGGAGCCTTTTCCATCACAGCAGGGATAGAGCAGAGCTGGGTCTTCAGAAAGGGCACTGCCACTGCAGGGTCTCTGGGGGCTCCTGAGAGCTTCTCCTGGAGGCTTAGGCAATTTCGTTTCCTGGCTTCCTTCTCCCTGTGCACCCTTCCCTAACCACCTTCACTAACCTGGTTGCATATCAGACTTGCCTGTGGATTTTTTTTTTTTTCTGGTACTGAAGATTTAATACAGGGGTGCTTAACCACTGAGCCACATCTCCAGCCCTTTGTATTTTTGATTTTGAGACAAGGTCTCACTAAGTTGTTTAGGGCCTAGCTAAATTGCTGAGGCTGGCCTTGAACTTGTGAGCCTCCTGCCTCAGCCTCCCAAGTCACTGGGATTACAGGCATGCACCACCAACATGGCTCACCTGTGGAACTTTTTAAATCACAGATTCTCAGCCTCACCCCAGAGTTCTATAGCAGAATTCCCAGGGATGGGCCCAATAGGTGTTTTCTGTAACTTCACAGCTGATTTCAATGTTCTTTCCCCCATTGAGAACTGAATTAAGGCAACCTGAACATGCACTTCTGCTTCCTGCAACCTGAGAGTTTAACCTTCACAGAGCAGATTGTGAATCTCATTTAAAAATCTATTTTTCTTATTTTAAAGAATTATTTTCTTTATTTACAGAAATATTTTCTGTATTTTAAAAACACACAAAATCGTATTTACCTAGAAAAGCAAACTTCACAACAGCCTACCAAACCTGTTTGATTATTTGAAATAACACTGAGGTCTTGGTTTCTGTTCAGTACTATATTGTTATAATACTTAGCAGCACTTTGGCCGTCTTTTGAGGACTTGGTAGGTGTCACACATGGTATTAGGCTCTTGGTACACATCTGTTCATTTACCACCCTAACAACCCTACGTGAATCATCCCCATGTTAGTGGTGACAAAATATAAATTCAGAGAGGCAAATCAAGGTTTAAATATTTGTAAAGGACAAAGACCTGAACTCAGGGCTGGGGATATAGCTCAGTTGGTAGCGTGCTTGCCTCATAAGCACAGGCCCTGGGTTCAATCCCCAGCACTGCAAAAAAAAAAAAAAAAAAAATCAATGTTAATTTTAATACAAATATGGAATTTATGTGGTAGTGATGTCTCAGTGCTGGGCCATCATTTGTAATGTTCATTCTAGGTGGAGAGGGATGGGACAGAAGGTACCTAGGAACTCTGCATACCAACAGTGGTTTCTGTGCACTGAAACTCCTCTAAAAATGGTC
>JAJEJO010002789.1:208858-225364 GCA_020662805.1 Glaucomys volans
CATGCTAGGCAAGGGCTCTACCACTGCCAGGTCCCCTCATTCCTATTAAGACTTTATTCATCTTCCACGGTGGGTTCCCCAAAACTCACCACCCTGCAGCTTGCTTCCCAGCTCCCCTGGCCCCAATACCACTAGAACTGACCCAGGCAGCAGCTCCCTGCCTCAATTGTGATAGGCTCCCTGCCGGTGGAAGAGGGGGAACACGTGCCATTCATTTCTACTTGGAGTTCTTGAGGGAACACGTGCCATTCATTTCTACTTGGGGTTCTTCTGATGAGACCTTTTATTGGTACTGGGGATTGAACCCAGGGGTGCTCACCCACTGAGCCACATCCCCAACCCTTTTTGTATTTTATTTAGAGACAGGGTCTTGCTGAGTTGCTTAGTGCCTCTATAAGTTGCTGAGGCTGGCTTTGAACTTGGGACCCTCCTGCCTCAGCTTCATGAGCCACCAGGATGACAGGCATGTGCCATCACGCCCAGCCTGAAGATACTTTTGAACCTCCAGGAGCAATTCTTTAAATAGGGAGTCAGTTCCTGATGAGATGTTCCCTGAGGCCTCCCCAGGGCCAACTGTAAGAAAAGATGCTCAGATGGCTGGAAACCCACCTGTGACAAGGCAGGGCTTTCACTGTAGGGACATCCTAGAGCAGGACAGGCTTTGGCCTCAGGGGATGTGATCCCTTCTTCTCAGGAAATGAAACTGGGAACTGCCTGTCCTGTTTTCTGGCCCCCGCAGGGGCTAGAGGGCTTCGGGGAGAGTGGATTCAGGGTGTGCGGCACCTGCTCCTGCTATACGCCAGTGAGGCTCTGCTTTGTTCTGGCCTCAGCCCTACTGACTGTGCTGGGCAGTGAGCTTGACAAAGTCTACATCACATACACATGGATCCTGAAGACTTCAAAGAATGCACACCAAAATGTTAGCAGTTATCTCTGGGGCAGTGACATATGGTGACGCGTGGCAGTTTGCGGCAACTGCTGTGGATGCTTTTTATAAAATTTGCATTATCTAAATTTTCTTTCATGAATATGGATAATTAGGTTTTTAAAATTATTCTTGCATGGAGTATGTGAGACATATAAAGAGTATGGTTAGTATAAACACTTGGGTACATGCCACCCACCTAGTTTAAGAAATAGAACTTTACATTCAAAACATGTTGTACACTATAAATATATACAATTCTTATTTATCAACTAAAATACATAAAACATTAGAGATCCAGCTTTATGCCTTTGGACATCTCAGCTCCCCTCCAAAGGTAAATTCTGTCTTAAATATGGAGTTTACCATTTCCAAACACTATACATGCTTTATGCCATTATTACATGAATATATATATATACATAAGCAATACCCAAAGTAGTTTTGCATATTTTAAAACTTAGATTGGTGGCATTATTCTCCATATAGCCTATATGGATTAGTTTTTTGCTCCTACATTATGTTTTTAAGTGATCTATATTGACACATGAATGTCTAACTCATTTATTTTAATTGCTATAGAACATTTTGTTGTATGAGTATACATATTTATGCAACAAAATACATAAAATGTATTTATCCTCTTGGCTGCTGGTGGACATTTGGGTTGTTTCCATTTTTTTGTAATTATAAGCAAAATGGAATAGAGATCTAGTACATGAAGGAAAATGACTCTAGAATCTGTCCCCATGGGCAGAAATGAGTGCAGGTGACTTATTTCCATAAACACACTGCCCTCCCCATGTCAGCACTCGAAGGTCACTCATGAGGGAGAGGGGAACACTGCAGAGGTCCATCCCAGCATCCAGAGCTGAGCACCCCACATGCAGGACAGGATGTAGAGCTTTACATATCTCAAAGCAGAAAAAAAGTATCACACTATAATCATCGAAGCTCTGAAACTACTTAGGGGCTAATTGGCAGAAGTGCATGCTTGTGAATTTAAGTGTCATTAACTCACCATTGTTCTGCACAATGAAATCACAGATGTCATGGTCTTGGGAGAGATTTCCAAAAACACGCACAGCCTCCAAGATTCCATCCATGTTATTACTCACAAGAAGTTTTAAGAGCACTGAATTTGGTGACCAGAAAAATAAAATCAATTCATTTCAGTATTAATTCAAAGACTAATGGAGACCAATCACATACTAAATACTGATAACTTAAAACAAATAAGATACAAATTTTAAGGAACTTCAGCAAGAACTAAGAAACTAATTTTCCCCCATATTCTAAGATATTTGTAGCAGATAACAGAAAATAGTAATGCCTCCAGTTCTGTGTTAATAAAATCAAAACTTTAAGGGCTCAATCAGTTATCAGGACCCAACTCTGAACCTTACATTGAGCAATAGATAGCCTTTTGTCTTGGATTATGGAATCCTTTACTTGGTAGAAAGACAAATTGTTGATTGCTGCTGTAGTATTGATCACTAGCTCCTCACACTCATCAAGGGACTTGTATTCTGCAACAAAGTGAGGAGAGAGGAGTCAGAGACGCTGTGCACGGGTGGAAGCAAGGCCACAGAATTGCAGCAACAGGATCCAAGAGGCGGACTAGAGGGAGGCTGCACTCCTTGTTGCCTGGGATTCAAACACAGGAGATAACTGTTTCTCTACAAGGCAGTTGTGGCTGCCCACCAATCCCCTGCTGTTTACCTCCATTCACCCACCACAATTGCCCACCGTCTGCCAGGACATCACCTGCCTTTTGAGTACAGATCCCTCACTGCTGCCTATCATTCACCATTTGCCCATTTGTCTGCCTCTTGCCTGCTCATCACCCGCCTTTCACCTACACATTGCCCACTGCCCGATCCACCCGCCAATTACCCACCATTAGACTGCAGACTGCCTGCAGACTGCCCACAGACTGCCATCAGATCACCTGCTGTCCGCTGTTGCCTGGAAGTCCATGTTACAGTACCCGCAAGTTTAGTTACATGCAGCTGCCACTATCTTGGGTCACCAGGGCCTGCAGGTTTGCTGCTGCCATCTCAGGGCATGGCCACCTCGGTCTGGGGACTCAGGCCAGGGCCTGGAGATACACTGGGGTACCTGCAGGTCTGGTTGCACCTGAGGTCTTTCTGCTCAGTGTGCTAGTGGCCACCATCTTGGCTGCCTCTATGCAGGGTCACTCCTTTGTGTGAGCACATCCCTGGTGGTCTCTCTGCAAGTTGAAAGGGCATTGAGGTCTTGGGACTGCAGCAAGCGAGGGCCTGGGGAAGCTGAAGTCCAGGCACATCAGAATGCAGCTGGGTTTGCGTTGGCCAGTCTGGGTCTGACAAGTCGGAGACTAGGGGCACTTCCCTGGGGGGAGGACATGTTGGCAAAACTGGAGAAAATTGGGTTCTCTCCAGCTCAGTAAGTCCTGAAGTCTGCAGGGATGGAAGGGGCCAGCTACAACAGGTGGGAACACTAAGAGGGTGTGAGGGCATCCTGCTGTCAGCTCACTCACCCAATCCACCTAGCACCCACTGGATCGGAGCTAACATCAAACCTCAGACAACCCCACCTATCAGCAGAGATGGGAAGCTGAGAAAATTTTTGAAAGCCAACAGAAGCAATCATTCCATTTTCCATTGAGACTTTCCTTTTTTGCCCTCTCTCTCACACCTCTACCATCTTTCAATCCAAATATTTTTCATGCATATATTAAGGAAAGGAATGTCTGATAGTATATTACAGTTTTGTTGTATATTCTTATATTTTTATTATTTTTTTAATCTGTATGTGTTTTTTTCTATCACCTACCTGTCTCCCTGGATTTTCTTTTTCACTTCTCTCATAGTAACAGCCAACCTCTATTTATTCATCCCTTGCTCTTATTATAAACTTTTACTTCTATCTTCTCTCCCTTTCCCTCATAAACATCACATCTTACACTACTTCTGTTCCCTCATTCTCCATCATTTGAAATGACAAACCCTTTTAGCAAACTTACTGTTTATATTATAGACAATAATTGAACACTTCATTTCTGTTTATTGTAACAAAACTGTAAATGCCTTAATAGGGGCCATTTGGTTTAAGGTGTATATCATTTGCACTGGGGGCTGTTAATATTGGTCTCCCCCTTAAAGGTGAGGTACTAGAAGCCTTCAGGCACACCATAAGACTACAGGTTAGAATCTGTACTGCCTCAGCTCCATAACACTAAATGAGAAGACACACAAATAACATGAAAAAACAAGGGAACAAAGCACTTCAAATAAACCAAGATGTTCCAACAACAGAATCCATAGACAACACAGTAGAAGAAATGTCAGAGAATGAGTTTAGAAAATACAGTTAGATTGATCTTCAAAATAAAGGATGGTATTGGAGAGAAAATATAGGAAGTGAAAGATCACTTCAATAAAGAGTCAGAGATTATAAAAAGGAATCAAGCAGAAATCCTTGAAATGAAGGAAACAATAAACCAAATTAAAAATTTAATGGAAAGTATCACCAACAGACTAGACCACTTGGAAGACAGAACCTCAGACAATGAAAACAAAATATATGCTCTTGAAAATAAAGTTGACCACACAGAGAAAATGTTAAGAAACCATGAACAGAATTTCCAAGAAATATGGGATAACATGAAAAGACCAAATTTAAGATTTATCAGAATAGACGAAGGCATGGAGATACAAACCAAAGGAATGCACAATCTTTTCAATAACATAATATCAGAAAACTTCCCAAATCTAAAGAATGAAGTGGAAAATCAATAAGAGGCTTTTAGGATCTCAATTGTACAAAATTACAGCAGACCTACACCAAAGGACATTATAGTGAGAATGACTAACATACAGAATAAGGATAGAATTTTAAAGACTGCAAGAGAAAAAAAAATCAAATTACATGTAGGGGGAAACCAATTTGGATTTCAGCTGATTTCTCAACCCACACCCTCAATACCAGGAGGTCCTAGAATAACATATATCAAGCTCTGAAAGAAAATGGATGCTAACTGAGAATTTTATATCCAGCAAAATTAAGCTTCAGATTTGAAGATGAAATAAAGACCTTCCATCATAAACAAAAGTTAAAAGAATTCACAACTAGAAAGCCTGCACTACAGAACATTCTCAGCAAAATATTTCATGAGGAGGAAATGAAAAAAAACAACAATGAAAACTAGCAAAGGGAGGAACTATATAATAAAGGAAAGATCAATCAAAGGAGATACTAAGTTGAAAAACAAAAATAAACCAAAATGACCAGAAATACAAATCATATCTCAATAATAACCCTGAATGTTAATGGACTAAACTCATTAATTAAAAGACATTGACTGACAGATTGGGTTAAAAAAAGACCCAACAATATTATGCTGTCTTCAAGAGACTCACCTCCTAGGAAAAGACATCCACAGACTGAAGGTGACAGGTTGGGCAAAAACGTATCACTCACATGGACTGTGTAAACAAGCAGGGGTTTCCATCCTCATATCAGACAAAGTGAACTTCAAACCAAAGTTAGTCAGAAGTGATAAAGAAGGACATTTCCCTGCTTAAGAGAATCATAAACCAACAAGACATAACAATGATAAACATATATGCCCCAAACAATGAAGCATCTATGTACATCAAATAAAACCTTCTCAATTTCAGGAATCAAATAGACTATAACACAATAATACTGGGTGAGTTTAACACACTTCTCTCACCACTGGACAGATCTTCTAAACAAAAACTAAACAAAGAAACTATAGAATTAAATAATACAATCAATGATTTAGACTTAACAGACATATGTAGAGTATTTCATCCATCATTGAGCAAATACACTTTATTCTCAGCAGCACATGGATCCTTCTATAAAATAGACCATATGTTATGCCACAAAGCAACTCTCAGCAAATACAAAAAAATAGAAATACTACACAGCATTTTATCAGATCATAATGGAATAAAACTAGAAATCAACAATAAAATAAAAAACAGAAGCTACTCCAACACCTGGAGACTAAATAGCATGCTATTGAATGATGAATGGATAAAAGAAGAAATCAGGGAGGAAATAAAAAATTACTTAGAGGCAAATGAGAACACTGATACAACATATCAAAATCTCTGGGACACCATGAAGGCAGTACTAAGAGGAAAGTTCATTGCATTGAGCTCATACATTAAAAGAATAAAAAGTCAACAAATAAATGACCTAATATTACATGTTAAAGTCCTAGAAAAAAAAGAACAAATCAACATCAAAAGCAGCAGAATACAGGAAATAATTAAAATCAGAGCTGAAATCAATGAAACTGAAGCAAAAGAAACAATTGAAAAAATTGACAAAACAAAAAGTTGGTTCTTTGAAAGAACAAATAAAATTGATAAACCCCTAGTCACACTAACAAAGAAAGAGAGAAAATTCAAATTACTAAAACTTGTGATGAAAAAGGAAATATCATGACAGACATTACTGAAATACAGAAGATAATTAGAAACTATTTTGAAATTTATACTCAAATACTTGAAGACATCACAAAATTTCTAGAGACATATGATCTACCCAAACTGGTGCAGGAGGACATACACAATTTAAACAGATCAATCTCAAGCAATGAAATAGAAGATGCCATCAAAAGCCTACCAACTAAGTAAAGCCCAGGACCAGACAGATTCTCAGCTGAGTTCTACAAGACCTTCAAAGAAGAAGTAACATCAATACTCTTCAAATTATTCTATGAAATAGAAAAGGAGGGAACCCTTCCAAACTTATTCTATGAGTCTAGTATCACCCTAATACCCAAACCAGACGGACATATCAAGAAAAGAAAACTTCAGACCAATATCCCTAATGAACATAGATGCAAAAATTCTCAATAAAATTCTGGCATATCACATACAAAAACATATTGAAAAGATAGTGCACCACAATCAAATGGGGTTCATCCCAGGGATGCAAGGTTGGTTCAGCATATGGAAATCAATAAACATACTAGACTTAAAGACAAGAATCATATGATTATCTCAATAGATACAGAAAAAGCATTTGACAAAATATAGTACCCTTCATGTTCAAAACACTAGAAAAAACTAGGGATAGTAGGAACATACCTCAACACTGTAAAAGCTATCTATGCTAAGCCCATGGCCAATATCATTCTAAATGGAGAAAAATTGAAAGCATTCCCTCTAAAAATTGGAACAAGACAGGGATGCCCTCCTTCACCACTTCTATTCAACATCATCCTTGAAACTCTAGCCAGAGCAGTCAGATAGGCAAAAGAAATTAAAGGGATACAAATAGGAAAAGAAGAACTCAAACTATAACTATTTGTCAATGACATGATTCTGTACTTAGAAGATAAAAAAAATTCCACCAGAAAGCTTCTAGAACTCATAAATGAATTCAGCAAAGGAGCAGGATATAAAATCAATATCCATAAATCAAATGCATTTCTATACATAAGTGACAAATCCACTGAAAGAGAAATTAGGAAAACTATCCCATTCACAATAGCCTCAACAAAAATAAAATAAAATACTTGAGAGTCAATCTAACAAAAGAAGTGAAAGACCTCTACAATGAAAACTAAAGAAAGAAATCGAAGAAGACCTTAGAAGATGGAATGATCCCCCATGCTCTCGGATAGGCAGAATTAATATTGTCAAAATGGCCATACTACCAAAAGTGTCATACAGAGTCAATGCAATTCCTATTAAAATCCCAATGACATTCTTCATGGAACTAGAAAAAGCAATCATGAAATTCATTTGGGAAAATAAGAGACCCAGAATAGCCAAGGCAATCCTTAGCAAGAAGAGTGAAGCAGGAGGCATCACAATACCAGACCTTAAACTATACTACAGAGAAATTGTAAAAAAAAAATGGCATGGTATTGGCACCAAAATAGACATGTAGACCAGTGGTACAAAATAGAAGACACAGAGACAAACCCACATAATTATAGTTATCTCATACTAGACAAAGGCACCAAAAATATACATTGGACAAAAGATAACCTGTTCAACAAATGGTGCTGGGGAAACTGGAAATCCATATGTAACAAAATGAAATTAAACCTCTGTCTCTCACCCTACAAAACAATCAACTCAAAGTGGATCAAAGACTTAAGCACTAGAACAGAGACCCTGCACTTAAGAGAAGAAAAAGTAGGCCCAAATCTTCATCATGTTGATATGACTTAGGACCTGACTTCCTTAATAAGACTCCTAAAGTGCAAGACGTAAAATTAAGAATCAATAAATGGGATAGATCCAACTAAAAAGTTTTTTTCTCGGCAAAGAAAATAATAATATGAAGAGAGAGCCTACAGAATGAGGAAAAATCTTTACCACATACATCTCAGATACAGCACAAATATCTAGGATATATAAAGAACTCAAAAAACTGAACACCAAAAAAACAAATAACCCAATCAATAAATGGGCTAAGGAACTGATCAGACACTTCAAAGAAGAAGAAATACAATCGATCAACAACTGTATGAAAAAAATGTTCAACATCTCTAGCAATTTGAGAAACACAAATCAAAACTAAGATTTCACCTCACTCTGGTCAGAATGGCAATTATCAAGAATACAAGCAATAATAAGTGTTGGCAAGGATGTAGGGAGAAAGGTACACTCATACATTGCTGGTGGGATTGCAAATTGGTGCAACCACTATGGGAAGCAGTATGGTGATTCCTTAGAACACTTGGAATGGAACCACCATTTGACCCAGCTATCTCACTCCTCAGTCTATACCCAAAGGACTTAAAAACAGCACAGTACAGTGACACAGCCATATCAATGTTTACAGCAGCTGCATTCACAATAGCTAAACTATGGAACCAACCTAGGTGTCCTTCAACAGATGAATGGATAAAGAAAATGTGGTACATATACACAATGGAATATTACTCAGCCTTAAAGAAGAATGAAATTATGGCATTTGCAGGTAAATAGATGGAACTAGAGAATATCATGCTAAGTGAAATAAACCAGTTCCCCCAAATCGAAGGCTGAATGTTTTCTCTGATACAGCAGATGCTGATCCATAGTGAGGGTGGGTAGGGAAGAACGAAGGAACCCTGGATTATGCAGAAGGGAGTGAGGGGAGGGGTGCGTTAGTGGGGATGGGAAGGACAGTAGAATCAGACAGGTATTAGACAGATATTATTACCCTATATACAAATATGAGGAAGGGTTAGGGTTGAAGGAAGGAAGGAAGGAAGGAAGGAAGGAAGGAAGGAAGGAAGGAAGGAATGGAGGAAGGGAAGGAAAGAGGGAGGGAGGAAGAACTGCAACAACAGCAGAGCCAGGGACAGAAGACCACTGCCCTGGGTCTGTTTGACACTTTATTTCCTATGACTCTTCCTGAAAGGAAATGCACCAAATGCAAGGGGCCACTCCAGGCCACTGCAGGCAGGACACTCAGTTCAGTCCTGTGTCCAGGGCATCTGGGAGAGTCAGCCAGTCTAAACCCTGTGTCTGAAGTAAAGCAAAAGGGCAGAAACCCCAGAGCTGAACTGTCTCTGATACCAGCAGTGTGCCCCTGGTCTCAGGTCCCTCAGGCGCTCCACCAGGGAGTCTGCACTGTTCCCCACGACCCACTTCCCAACAAAATGGTCCTTAGGTCACAATCCACCCATAGCTATCACTCTGCTTCCAAGCACACAAAATCGGTCACTTCCCACCTCCTGTCACCTGGGTCCATCCATCTTTCACCTCCACTAGCCTCTCCTTTCTTTCCTCTCTTGATTTAGAGGCAAAGTGGGAGAAGTGGTGCTGGGGATTGAACTCAGGCCCTTGTGCTTACAAGGCAAGCACTCTACCAACTGAGCTATATCCCCAGCCCCTCTTCTCCCACTTTGCCTCTAAATCTTTTTTCTTTTTTTCTTTTTCTTTTTTTTTTTTTGGTATCAGGGATTGAACCCAGAGGCTCTTGACCATAGAGCTACTTCCCCAGCTACTCCCCCTCCCTTTAAATTTTGAGACATGGTCTCATGAAATTGCTTAGGGCTATGAACTTGCAATACTCCTTCCTCAGACTCCCAAACTGCTGGGATTACAGGCATGCGCCACTGTGCCTGGCTCAAAATCTATTCTTCACCCAATGATTCTTTAAAGATAAGTCAGGGGCTGGGCACAGTGGTACGGGCCTGTAATCCTAGTGGCTCGGGAGGCTGAGGCAGGAGGATCTTGAGTTTAAAGCCAGCCTTAGCACAAGTGAGGCCCTAAGCAACTCAGCAAGACCCTGTCTCTAAATAAAATACAAAAAGGTCTGGGGATGTGGTTAAGTGCCCCTGGGTTCAATCCCCAGTACCAAAAAAAAAAAAAAAAAAAAAAATTAAGCTAGGGGCTAGAGATGTAGCTCAATGGTGGGGCACTTCCCTGGCATGAGCAGGCCCTGGGTTCAATTCCCAGTACTGCAAAAACGAATGAATAAACACATTATCTGGTGTTACTGATCTCACAACCTACCACTGGTGCCATCTCACTTGGCCCACAAGCCCCACTGGGCTGCCCTGTCCTCACCTCCCAGGGCCTCAGGGCCAGCCATACCAGTCTCCTTGCTCTTTTCAAGCACATTAGCAAGACCCTGCCTGAGAACCTTTGCACCATTGACCCTTCTGTTTGGAACACACTCCTTCCAGTTACCCACCTGGCCCACTCCTCATGTCCTTCAATGGCTGCTTAGATGCCACCTTACCAGACACTTTTTGAAGCATCCTCTATAAAAACAGCATCTACTATTCTCTTCCCCTCACCCTGCTTTAATTTTCTCCACAGCACATTTGACTGCCTGTCATTAGATGTGTTAATGTTTGTCTTCCTGTCCTAAAACATTGGGTCTGAGAGAGCCAGAGATTTGTTTATTTTATTCACTGCTATATTCCCAGAACCTCGAATAGTGTCTGGCACACGGTAGGTGCTCAATAAATGGCAGAATGTGAGAATAAAGGAACAAATCAATGAATCGAACTTCAACACTCAAGTTCCGTGGTGATTTTGCCCCTTCAGTGTTTTAGCAGTAAACCACATCCCCAGACATTTTTATATTTTTATTTTGCGATGGGGTCTTGCTAAGTTGCTGTGGGTCTCACTAAATTGTGGAGGCTGACCTCAAACTTGTGATCCTCCTGCCGCAGCTCCCAAGTTGCTTGGATTATAGGACTGTGCCTGCTAGAGACCCTGTCTTAAAAAATAAAAAGGGCTGAGGATGTGGTTCAGTGATAAAGTATCCATGGGTTCAATCCCCAGTGCCAAAATTAAGTAGCTAACTAAATAAACCTTTTCTCTTTTTAAGTTGATTATCTCAAGTATTCAGTTATCACATTCTGTGAATTAAGAGAATTTAGGGAAGGAGGATGGCCAATGTGGGGGAGAGGTCATGAGTTTTGGATACCTTTTTTTTTTTCTTTCTTTTTAAATTTTTTAAATTTTGAGACAGAGTCTCACTAAGTTGCTTTGAGCCTCACTAAATTGCTGAGGTTGACCTCAAACTTGTGATCCTCCTTTCTTATCCTCCTGAGTCACTGGGATTAAAGGTGTGTGCCACTGTGCCCAGCTCAGTTTTAGAATATCTTAAGGACCTCTTGAAGCACCGTCTAAGAAAAGAGGGACAGGCAGTTGGCTGCAAGAGGTGGAATTCATACAAAGAGTCTGAGCCTGGTGACACTAAACTTAAGTTATAGCAATTTGAACAGCCTTCTACCCCCAACCCTGCACATGTCCACCTAGGGCCTGGATGCCCTCTCCACCTGGCCACCACCTGCTCCAGAAGCCCTGACCAGCCAAAGGGAAGCCACCTCAGCACCTGGGCACACCTTTGGCCACAGCCAGCCCTCAGTGTTTTATTGGATAGGAAGTGCTTTTAACCTCTTGAATGAAACCAGAGCTCCTCAGGGAACAAGCAGGGGGACAATGAGCTGAGTCAGAAGACTCTGCTAGCCCTTAAACTCTCTGATTTAATGGTTACCCTTTGGCCTTCTCTTCCTTTTCATTAAGAGCAGCCTTTTAATAGCTTACTACATTCAAAGGAAAACGCAGTCATTTGCTACCCTACAGAAGACGCAACCTGGCCTTCAGCCAGTGGTCCCTCCACCCAGAGCAGCCAGCACAGGGCATGTACACAGTGGACACTTCATAAATACTAGCAAAAAGAAAGAAGAAATGAGGCCCTAACTGCCTTTCTTTTTGGATTAAATACTTGGGAAGCAAATAAACCAAATTGGGCTTTGCTATGGATTCTTCCAGTTGGAGGCTGGAAGTCCAAGATCGGGGAACCAGCAAGGTCAGGTTCTAGTCAGGACTCCTTTCCTGGCTTATAGAAATGTTCTAGTGGCTCCAGGATTTTAGGAGACCTATACAAGAATCGGAATGGTTTTCTGAGCAGAGAAGTAAAAGAAGGTGCACAGAAGCCCTTGCTTAATTTGATCATGAGTCTCACACCAGAATCCTAGTGGTTCCCCTTCTAGCCTTGCAGACTTGCTCAAATAATTAAACCTCCCTCGGCCTCAGTTTCCTTGACTGTAAAGTGAGGGTGATAATTGCACCTACACCGTAGAGTTGTAACGAAGTTGAAGTGCGTTCACATTTGTAAAAGCTTAAAAGAATACGTAGCACCTAGTGAGTGCTAAGTAAGCGTTTGGTAGATGCATAGAGGATCATCCAGAATAAAGGCTCGTGGGGAGTGGCTCAGGTGACTGTCTTGTCCCCCAGGAAGGGCCTACAGTCCCGGTTCCCTCCACCCCTGGATTAATGACACCACTCTTGGGCAGTACTTAGGCGAGGGCTGTGGCGGTGGGCAGGGGGGATCTATTTTTCTCCTTGCCTTGGTAAAAGAATTACTTGCCCAGAAAATGCAAGGTAGCTCTTCAGAGTCCCCCCCTCCTGTCCGATCACATGTTTGGGCAGCAAGAATGGCATCTGGCATTTAGGGTGAAGGTAGGCACCATGAACAGCACTGAGTACTTTACACTCATTAACCCCACAAAGGTTAATTACTAATAATGCTTTAAATGCACTTATGAGCATTTCAATTCACAGTAATTGATTATCTGAAAGTATATCTGTCTCCGTCATTTTTGGATGTCATAATGAAAGACGTGTGGATTAAGCTAACAGAAATTCATTGTCCCACAGTCTGGAGGCTGGAAGTCCAAGATCAAGGTGCCGACATGATCAGGTACTAGTGAGGGCTCTCTTTTGGACTTGGACATGGAGCACTCTCGTTTCTCTTTTCACAAGGGCACTAATCCCGTCATGAGGGCCCCACCTCATGACCTCATCTAAACTGGTTATCTCTCAAAAGCCCCATCTCCAAAGGTCATTACATTAGGGATTAGGTCTTCAACAAATTTGGTGGTGGTGATGGAGGGACTTGATAAAGTCCACAGCAGCATCCTAATATCCTGTTTTATAGATAAAGACACCAAGCTTAGAGAAGTTTAATACTTGGCCTGAGTTCACAGGGCAGTTTTCTGAATCCAGGTCTCTCTGACTGTCCAACACTTTCCATGGCACCCTGCCGAGCCTAAGAACCCATTAGAGCCAGCTGGGGAAATACTCTGCTTCCCACAAGCCAGACAGCACCATGCCACTCTCTGTCACTGATTCATGAATATAAGGGGATCTGGAATTGGGAGTTCATCCCTAAGGCAGCAAATCTCTGAGTCTAGGGGCCTGAAGAAACATTTGATTTTTTTCTCTTGGCTCAGAATTGGACCCGGGGGAGCTCCTTCCACCTCACCCCAGCCCTTTTATTTTTATATTGAGGCAGCATCTTGCTTATTTGCTTAGGGCCTTGCTTAAATTGCTGAGGCAGCCTCAATAATTTAGCAAGATCCTGTCTCAAACAATAAAAAAGTGCTGGGGATGTAGCTCAATGGCAAAACACCCCTGGATTCAATCCCCAGTACTGAGGAATAAAGAAAGACCCTCTGGAGTGAGATGGCTGCTAGAGGTGAGTCCTGGGGTACAAGCAACTCTTCTGGGAGGGGAGCAGGGCTGGGGGAGGGGAGAGGAGATGACCTGAGTGATGCCCTTCAAGGAGTACTCACCGGGGATAAATGAGCAGCAGCTGCTCTGACCTTGGGTAAGTGGGCAGGCCGTTTCCATGGTCACAATCCGGCACTACCCTTGGGTTGCCCTAGATGCCCAACAGAGCGGGGCAGGAACTTTGAAGCTGGCTTCCTTCTCTGGGAATCTGATCACCTTATACCCTGATATGTGTAAGTCAGGTAGGAAACGAGTAGAGACCAGTGTAGGAGGGTTTGGGATGTGGACTCAGAAAGTAATCCATCTTTGGGTCACACACAGGGAAGGTGGAGGTGGGTAATACTATCAACGGTGACTTCTGCCCTCCTATAAGTTTTTTGGGGAAATAAAAAGAAAAAAATCTTTAGGAAATAGACTAGGCAAGGGTTCACCTGTTTGCCCAATTGCCCTAGCTGGGGCAGGCTGGAGAGCCCTAACCAATCCTGAGATTCTGCCCAACCTCACACGGGATAGAGCTTGGACACTGCAGACTGAAGCATTTCTCAAGGAAAGCCTTCTGCCACCTGCATCAGGACCAGCCAGGAGCTTATGAAATTGCAAATTCCTTGACTCACACTTAAGGAAGTAAATCTGAGGGGAAGGCCAAGAATCTGTGTCTTTAACAAACTTACCACTGAGTGAGTCTTGTGTGCATGGAATTTTGAGAACCATCAGATAAGAGTTCCATTGGTGACTTAAGAAGACAAGTAGGCCACTCATGAATTCCATATGCTCAAGGGGGCACAATGGAGAGACCTCACTGGGGATCCCCCAGATGACCAAGGCAGAACACCCTACTCCCAGAGGACCTTGTGAAAGAAGCATGGAAGGAATAGGCCCCCAAACCAACTAAGGGCGCAGCCAGGGGACACGTGATCAGCTTCCTGGGTCAACCCTTCATCTTGGGTCAAATCTGCTTCCTGGATTCTTTTTTTCTGCCAAAGGATCTTCTTCTTTTGAGTCAAAAGCAAGTTATTAGCTGGGTGTGGTGATGCATGCCTGTGCTTCCAGCAACTCAGGAGGCTGAGACAGGAGGAGGGCAATTTAGTCTCAGCAACTTATCAAGACCCTGTCTCAAAAGAAAAAAAAGTGTATGCAGAGGGGGTGTGTGCTGGGAATGTAGATGTAACTCAGCGATACAAAAAAAAAAAAAGGCAAGTTATTCACTCTTACCTTTAGTTTACAGGTAGAAATTAGAAATGTAATCATCATAAACTATATGTAAAGCCAGAAATTTCCCTACATTATATGTGAATATTAATAATTATAGTACAGTGAATCATGCCTAACTCTATTCCTTAACTCGGCTACTCACAACATGTGTCCCCAATCCAAGTGTCAGGTCTGGGCCTTCCCAAGGAGATGGGAACCACTAGGAAAGTTCTCCTGTGTTGCAGGTTCAGCTTGTTTGTTTGGTGGTGCTGAGGACTGAACCCAGGGCCTTGTGCATGCTAGGCAAACACCAACTGAGCTATATTCCCAGCCTCCAGGTCCAGCTTCTTTACCTGCCAAGCTACAGTCTGATAAAAGGGTTGGGTCTGCAACAGAGGAGAACTCACAGGGTGGGTTCCAGGCTTCTGCTAGCTTTGTCAGGAGCCAGACAGGCTAATGGTAATAATTCCCTGAAGCACTGGGTCTCAGCATTTAATGAGCATCCTATGGTCAGTTTCTGGTTTTTTGTTTGTTGTTTGTTTGTTTTGGTATTCGGCATTAAATACAGGGGTGCTTAACCCCTCTTAACCCTTGAGCCACATCCCCATCCCCGTCGCCTTTTTTTTTTTTTTTTCTTTGAGACAGGGTCTTGCTAAGTTACTTAGGGCCTTGCGAGATTGCTGAGGCTCACTTTGAACTTGTGATCCTCCTGCCTCAGCCTCTGGAGTTGCTGGGATTACAGGTGAGCACCACAGTGCCTGATTAGGGTCAGTTCTGGTAAAAAACTGGAAAGGGTATTTTAATAGTCCCATAACTGATTCTGAAGCAGAGTACCTCTCACCCTGGGAGAGACACACCATCCAGAGTGGCTGATCCTCTGAAAGGTGAAGGAGTGTCAGCAACGGGGACAAGTTACATCCAAATGCTGAAAGGCTTAAGGTTGTTACAGAAATTCAGTTTCTGCATAGTCTCCCAGATGGCTGTATGTGCAGTCAGCAGCTTGGAAGAGAGTTCAAGACTAAATATGTAAATATGTAAATTTTTAGTTATTACATGGAGTTCAAGACTAAATATGTAAATTTTTTAGTTATTACATTAAAGTGGTAAGTTATGGGGGCAGATCTCTGATATGGAATTGAAAAATCCCTTCTTGAGCTGGGCTCAGTGGTGAGTACCTATAAGCTCAGCAGCTCAGGGGGACTGCCAAGTTTGAGGCCAGCCTCAGCAACTTAACAAGACCTGTCTTAAAATAAAAAATAAAAATGACTTTGGATGTAGCTCAGTGGTAAAGCACCCCTGGGTTCAAACCCCAGTACCAATATGTGTAAATATATTGTTGTTGTTGTTTTTCTTGAGACAAGTAACATTTAGGACTCAGTGACT